>JALPQI010011569.1:0-51424 GCA_025490895.1 Thaumatotibia leucotreta | reverse complement strand
CCTAATTTATAAGAAAACAATTTTTTATGTTATTACTCGTATTAAATAAATATCATGACTGAACATTGACCTTAGAACCACTTCTTCTGTCGTTGAAGTCAACAACCAACCTATTTTTTATTGAGGTACCTATGTTCTTAAACTAACATAAAAATATTCTTGATTTAAACAAACTACCTACAATTACATACAAAAATAACGATTTTAAAGTATTACTAAACTAATTTAAATAACCCCTGGATTGCTAAGCTATTGCGTTGACCGCGGAGGCTCTCTCTCGGGTCTCCCGTGGCGTCTCTGAGTCTCTTAGACAGGCATATAATATAATATACCTACCATAATATTAAACTTGGCTCTCATTTCACCCTTATGTTTTTGATGAGATATATCTACCGATCCCAACCCCCGCAACCGTTTGATTTTGACAGCTCGGGATCCTATGCAACCGCTCAAAACCACGTCTATTTCGTCTATGACCCAGCCAAACCCAGGGTCTAGTAACCTTGGTCGATGATTCATCTCAGAATTGGTGCGTGAGAGCCCGGTGAGTCACCTAACGTGCGCCCGCGCCGTCGCGGTATGCGACAGGTTTTTGTTTCGGGGTCCATCATTTTGCTGCGAGGAATGTCTGGTTTACTTTGGAATTTTAGCGGAGGTAATCCTGTTTTTAGATTAGTACAAAAATAAATAACAGGTAAATAATCATAAATACCTACTCTAATTTAGTGTACATGATAAACTTACCAATGGTCAATAGTAAACAAATGTAAACAAATTATGGCTGACCTTCCGTAGCATTTGACGTCTTAGACATGTTGTATGAATTGATAATTTTTCATCAATGAATTTGAATAGCTCATATTATGCGTTTCATTTTTTTTTATTTGACATTATCTAAGAATTTACAAGACCACCTTTTCCCATGGGCATTACCTTTAATGCGTCCATCCATATAGTATGTAGGTACCAATACCTAACCAACAGAAAAAAAAATAGTGTTGAAGCGATGCAATAATTATTGATGAAGACAAATATAGTTCTGTATATGGCCTATGGGGAACACTTTATTGCCTTTGATGGAGAATAAAAAAAAATTAGAACCAAGAATTTATGTAGTTTTAATTCAAGAATATTCTTTTCTTGGGCATTCATGTCAATCCTATGTCAATTGGACTGAAAAAGGCTGATGATATTAACCCTGAAATTGGCAATGTACCTCACAGTCACAGTGTACATAGTCATTGATCCACTTTTTTTTTAAATTTGCCAATTTAAGGGAATGATAAGTGACACTAAAGGGTGCGAGTACATTTTTAGAACACCTTGGGCGAGTTGCCTGCTAATCTCTCTTTCTGCTGATTCTGCTGCCAACTGGATTATCCGCTAAGAAATAGGATTTTAAACATTATTTCCAAGAAGCCTCATCAAAGACAAACACTGATTGAATCTAATTATTGATCGGTCAAATAGATATTGTGGAACAGAATTGAGTTTCGTAGAATACATATTGTGACATGTGACCTGCGTAGTGTCCGGAGTCGAATATTGCACATGATGTAATAAGAAAAACCCACGATTCGTGCAAAGCTTCAAACATCGAGACGACCCTCCGGATATTTACTTGGGAAACAAGCGGATGCACATTCATCATCAGATATATCCAACCGGTCAAGGTTCCCAGAATAATCTACATCCTTCTCTTGAGATTGGGCTGCGGGTTCTAGCTCCTTTTTTGAATTTTTTCCCGTCACATCGACTGCTCTAATATCTCTTCTTATGCTCAATCGTATGCCGTTCTATTTTTGAAAAGCATATGTATTTAATTCGGATAAGTTGGTATCATAAGAAAACTAGGTAAGTGTAGGTATAGTTCGGGAAATGTTATTTGACCGACGGTTATCTTACTCACGACCAAGTTTTGCATCATTAACTGTAGAAAAGTGCTCAAACTGATGAATGTCTAGTAAGTGTTACCGCAAAACAAAAGTTCATAAGTAACTAAGATAACAGTCGGTCAAAGTATATGTATTTCCCGAACTATACCTATACCTACCAATATACAACGTCTACCTCATTTAGTCTGCTATTACGTTGATAATACATGCCAGGCGTCCAGATAACGTCGGACATAGGGATTTTCCGGCTTTTGTTGATCTTTTGAAGGTGCGTTCAAACTAAAAGAGCATTCGCTGTTCTAACCTCCCACTCTACGAAATTCGATCGGTACACAAAACGTGATTGGTTGATTTCGTAGAACGGGCGCTAGAACAGCGAATGCTCTTTTAATTTAAACGCACCTTTACATTTCAGTACCGAGCTCAATAATGTAGACTTTCCGACCTTTTTACCCAAATGTCCGGCGAAACTGTCCTGTTATTAGGTTTTTCGACCTGTGTCGCGTTTCATAACGTTACAATTTACAATTTTGCTATTTGCCTCTCTTTCTAGCCAATATGTGCACGCGTTAGAGAGGCAAACAGCGAAATTGTAAAATGTAATTTTATGAAACGCAACCCTGGTAACCCTATTTTTGTGTAATATACACTTGCGTAGCGTGCACTGCACTCAATGGAATAATTGCATGGCAATGACAGTGACGTAGGATGACTATGAGAGTAAATATTTACTCTCGTATGAATCGTATAGTATCGTACCGTAACACTGCGGTAAGGCTGGGAAATACCGGTAAGATCTGCTCCAAAGTATCGGTCAAGGTGAAGATATGTATCACCGTCTTCAGCTTTATGTAAGAGCTTTTATGCTAATTTTTAGCGTTTTTGGCTTGCATCTGGTAGGGGCAACACATGTTTTCTTGGTCCATACTTTCATAGTACGAAATGTTCTAAGCTCAATAAATTTTAGGCTTTAATATTTTCACCACACTTGTTTTCTAAGCGCACTGTTAGTACTGTTACTCTCTTATTCCCTATGACTCCATATACAGGGAATGTTAGTCCGTTATGTAATATTATTTTGTCTTGAAGCTAATTTTTTGCTCGCAAGTGTGATAAAAAACATTGTACTCATGCGTTGGTAAGAAAGCGGATTACTAACTCGAGTCATTGAAAGCCCCCGCTTACAGTGTCGGGCTTCTAACAGACTCGTTAATATACTCCCGAAACGCATAATGCACTAAAGTACAAGATAAATCTTGATTTTCTGAAACACCTCAAGTTTACCATTGGTAAACTTCGATATTTTTTTGGTATATGACATCTAATAGGTACCTAGTATTTATTGTGTAATTTTCGGCATACTGCTGTCAATTTCATTATTATGAGATTTTTTTTTGTTATAACATTATGATTGCAAATGTCGATTTTTGAGGCCGTGTCGGCGTATTGGTGCCTCTATGATATGTACTTGAATGTATTCGTTTAAGATTTTAACGTTGTGTTTCAGATTCAGATAATAACAATCCGTTATGCACTGCGCAACTTAGTTTTATCAAATCTGTCGCAAATGAGCTACATCTACATATTTTTATTGGAAATATCTATTTTAAGAGCCCTTATCATATTCAGACGACGGCGAGATCCAAATCACGTATTTTATCAACATACAAAAAATATTTATAGATTTCTCACGTGAGCTTATCATAGCAGATTCATATTTAAGTCGATTTCAAATATTCATCATCATCATCATCTCACCCATAAGACGTCCACTGCTGAACATAGGCCTCCCCTCTGGACCTCCACATGTACCGGTTAGATGCGACCTGCATCCAGCGTGTCTCGGCGACCTTCATAAGGTCGTCTGTCCATCTTGTGGGTGGACGTCCTACGCTGCGTTTGCCTGCCTAATATTAACTTATTTAAATACCTATAGGTACATTTAATGTGTACTGTTTTTCTGGTTATTTTTATCTGAATCTGTGAGTAAGCATATAATAATTAATTACGGATGCTTACTCTATGACACATAATAATAGGTAGGCTAGTCAGATGTAACGATTAAACTGTTTGCGATAAAATACCTGCGTGAATAATATTTTAAAGATAGCTACGGTTATGTTTTCATATGGTAATTTGAATATATTACAGTATGTGCCGACCACACTTACTACAGTTAACTTAAAAAAATATAGTTTTAATAGGTATAATATATGTTTACAATTTTGATCGTAGTGTATTATAAGATAAGAGTGTTTTGTAATAATTTTTAATTCTTGAGAATATCGTTCACCTCTTCAAAAAACACAAGATTTACTACTATAAGTATTGTATAAAAATAACGGTCTCATGCAAAATCAGTATTACGGTTAGGTAGAATAATTCTGCGAAAACGACTTGGCAATTGAAGCAAAATTTTCCGCCGTTCTGAGATTCGCTATCAGAAATTCCGATTATTAATATTAGATACAGCAAGATATGCTAAGTTTGAATTCTTAAAATCGTTTTCAGCAACACTTTGCGCCTTTCTTCTGTCATAGATTGTGGGACATAGTATCTATGTACCTACATAAAAATGTGTAGTACTACGAACAGGATTCAAAATAATTCCCTAAAATATCTGTCTCTAGGTAATTACATTTAATCAACACTATTAGCTGATAAGATTACTTAGGTACACATAATTTTATAGTAAGGCAAGTACTAAGAAAAAGTCAATGATGATAACAATGATTACTATGAAGGAAGGAAGTAGTATGCACATGAGGAAAATTGCAAACTACTTATTGCTCCTTTGTGATGGCTTCCTATGTAAATTAGTTGGGAAAAAATGTCCCATGGATTTTTCTTATTTTGTTACCATTTTTCATACAGTTTGCATGACGGTAACAAAGGAGGAAATCCGGAAACATATGTAAATTATGGGACATTTTGTCCTTTTCGGATGGAAAGAACTCGTGATGAGCAGAAATAACCCAAAATTTACCCAAAATGTAAAATTATGAAAATGGACAAAGTAAAAAGAAATAATCAGAATATTATATTCTTTACATGTAATTTAGTTAAGTTAATAGATTTTCTGTCGCTTAACGTCATTAAGGACTTGTGAAGGTTATGAAAGTGTAGAGCACTTTAGAATATAATATGTACATATAGTTAAATATCATTGTCATCAGAACTCAGAGCGTGTGCAAGATTTCATCCTAATCGAAGACTGGGAAAATAAAGATTAAGATTCAAATTAAGATTACAAGATTTTCTGACATACTAGGTACCTAGTTATAAGTTAAGCTAATAAAAGCGTGATAAAAGTCAATATGATTATATCAAATTATACAATAGAAGATAACAAACACTAATCAATCGGGCTACTGTAATGACGCTTGTTATGTTATGATGCTAATGATAAAGATCATTGCTCCGGTGATTCTCTGACATATATTATATATGTACTTATAATGTATGTAAATGTAGACATATTGTACAGTCTAATCTGCTTAATAAATATTGATTGGTGATTTTATCACTGGATGTATACTGATACTGTTTGTTATTATCACCACCATCTTTGGTGAATCCCACAAAAAGTCCACCGATTTCCCGTACAAACACGGTTTTTCTCAAAATTGTGGGTTTATCGAAGTTTTCTTTCGTGACTAGAGGAGTCAAAAATATATATTTCACAAACATGTAATGAAATATTGTCTTTACGTTTCTTGAAATAGACTCGAAAGTATCGTTTTTAGGGTGCAGTAACTCACTGGAATGAAAATGGAATTTCATAACACTTTTCAGGCCTAGGCCTGCAAAGTAACTTTTTTTTAATTTCGACAACATTTTTATAATTTTTTTGTATTTCTTTGTATGTTTGAGAAAAGCACTATACATGCCTCGGCGTGAAAACGGATTCCCGGCCTCGTTACCCATCCGTATATAGTATATACCAACTTGGCCGGAAATCCTCATTTTCCAGGCCTCTGATGTAATGTACTACTTATAATAACTCGGAAGAAAACTCAAATTATCCGAATATGCACGCGTTTGTACGGGCCAGCCCATGGAATGCTCCTTTGTATATTATACAAGTAGTAGATATGATTGGAAAGTGGAGGCACGTGCGATGTAAGGGCCTCTCCTATTAACTATGCGTATTAGACGTAGGAGGTAAATGCCCATAATCGCCACACTTGGCAAACAAAGATTGTCTATTGTAATGTGTCCGTCCACTATGATGACGCTGCTGCCCATCATCAATCTTTTATCAAATAATGGTCAGTGACACTTCAATCCCTTAGTCGACTCTTACGATACCCGCAGGAGGAGTTGGGGTGGTGACAAATGTATTCTTATTGCCGTCACCACACGGCTGTTACGGCCTTAATCAAAACAAAACGCAATCACGTCAATTGTATTACAAGAGTTCGTCATACAAATTATAATATGGTATACTCTGTACAACAACCTACGGCAGTAGTGAATGGGCACAAATTTAAAAGATTCATATTGTTGATAGCTCATAGAAAATTCGAATTTGTCGCCCTTTTCAGTGCCAGAAGTTGTTACGACATTATGTTTAAAAATTGTGACATTTATGACATACATTTTTTTTTAGTTTTGTTTTCATTAAAGCTCTTTTCTTATTTATGTACAATTTTTTTTGTAATCGACCCTGTTTCGGTTTAGTAAAAACCACGTTTTCCTATTATTTTTTAATCCAACGTATAATCGCTACTACCCCATAGATATCTAGGGACCAAGTCGGAGTTTCATGACGAGATTTTGGAGAAAATGGTTGAAGTCGTTTTTTTTTTAATTTAGTAATTACGCTAGTTAGTTTTTGATAAGCAGATGTTCAATAATATGATTAATATGTTAAAAAGTTTCCCTCTGTTGTTTGGCTCAGGTATTAGCGGTTTTGAAAATCTTAGTTAGTCATCAATTTTCACGAAACATTGTCATATTTCCTGAAAATGCATTATCATGACTACGTGTAGTAGATTAATAATCGTTATCTTTTACACAATAGATGTTTTATTATGACGACATTTTTCGCACGGTTTCACTGAAAATTGCATAAACTTTTCAGAATTGGAAAAATGATTCGTTTATGCGTGGATAATGGATATAATAAGGAAAACTATTTAATTTCATGATCAAATCTATCTATTTTGTACTGGAACACAACTAGTGTACCCACCTATCATCATTATGGTAATTAAGCGATTTGATCTTTCTTAAGTTTTTGCTTAAATATTTTCTTATTTAAAAGGTGAGATTTAAAAAGCGCATGTGGTCTAGCGATTAAATCGTACCGACCGCACGGATGCTACACAGCGGTCGTGGGTTCGATCCCCGGCTCGTACCAGTGAGTTTTTCAAAAGCTTATCTACAAAATATCATTTGATATTTACAAGTGCTTTACGGTGAAGGAAAACATCGCGAGGAAACCATCTGCGAAGAAATTCAAAGGTGTATGTGAAGTCCTCAAGTACTGGGCCAGCATTGGGACCACGTAAAATAGGCACGTTTGATGTCGAGTTGCGGAAAAAATGGCGAGAATACAACAACAACAAGGTTAGATTTGATTCTGTGATCAATCGACTATGATATTAGGAAGTAAATATTGAAAAGCTATTTAGAGGAAGAACCTCGATGGGGCCAAGCCATGACGGCAGGTCAATGACTCAACGATCAAAATAATACTTCTAATTTTAAATGCCATGGCCATGAATCTACCGGTATAAACTGCTGATCATAATATTGAGATTAATTACATAGTTAATTATTAATGTGTAATCCATTAATCAATATGTGACTATTTTCTGTTTATGTAATTTCGGGTGCCATTCAGTATTGAGTAAATAAGGAAATATAAATTGAAATAACTACTAGGTACCTAGTCATATAATTATTTTTTGATGTAAGTTAGGTACCGTTATAACTCTAATAGAATGGACAAATGATATTTGCACCGTGTAAGAGATAAGTCAGTACTTGTTATTCAAACTATTCAAAGTTTCAAGAATTTGATTAGGATTTACTATCGTAAACACTTATAAATATACTACTTATCAATTATTATTATTTATTATGTACCTAGTTTATTTACACTAAGCACCTGTTTCACAATCTCCAGTTAAAGCTAAGTGTCAGATAAAAATAACGCGCTCTCTTTACTATTCTTCCAGGTGAAAGAAAGAAATACTAAGGGCCTGTTTCACATTCTTTGGTTAACGCTATCTGCCGGTTAAAAATAGTATGGTCCCTTTCTTCTTCCAAGTGAAAGAAAGAGATAGTGATATTTTTTAATTGACAGATAGCGTTAACCAGAGATGGTGCAACAGGCCGTTAGTGTTATTTTTTATCTGACAGATAGCTTTAACTGGAGATTGTGAAACAGGCCGTAAAAGCAGAAATATCTATTACGATGCTGAGAGCAGCTAATAAAAACTACCTATTACACATATTTGGTGACAAATGTGACACACACACATACATGTGACAAGTTAATGATACAACCGGACCTCCATCGTTTACTACATCAAAATAATTACTTTATTATTCATTGTTTTTTAAGAATGATAAGATAAGGACAAGTTAAGCTACAACTCTTACATAATATGTATTCAAGTGTAAACATAACGTAAACGTGTATTAAAAAAAATAAAACAACATAATATATAATTTTGTTTTATTATAGACACCAAAAAACGTAAATAAACACTGTTTATAAACCCGTTAGAAAGGTAGTTTACCTGAATTTTCGGGGAATAACAATTCGTTTACAATCGCCGAAACTCGACTTGAATGGGTGACGCATGATTACTCGCAGGGGATTCCTGCGGGCGGGGAGGGGGGAGTGCGCACACGCCGCGTATATAAACCGAGCACGCGCGGCCAACCATAATCATTCTTTATACACTCGGCTAGCAACCGGCTACCACACGAGTCTCTCAAAAAGAACAACATTCCAATTTCAAAAATGAAGCAGTACTCCATCGTTGGCAACAAGAAGAAAGTCACCATGGAAACAAATGCCACGCGCCTAAAGGTCGTTGGCAACGGGTGCGTCATCATAGTCAAAAGCAACCAGGGCCACATCGAAGTCTGCGGCAACGACTGCAAGATAGACGTCGTTGACAACTACGGCACCATCAATTTAGTTGGAGCCAGTGGTTTAGTGACAGTCTCCAAGCGCTACAAGAACGATGACATCCAGTTGATTGGAGCCTCCTGCCATTTGCTGGTTGATGGGAAGGAAAAGTCAACTTTCGACCCGTTTTCTGCCCAACTCTCGCCGTTCAGCAAGAACTTGGATGACGTCATTGAATCTATCTTCACTTTCGTCATGCGTTGAAGAAATTAAGATGTTTTAAAGTGCTTTGGAACTTTGCTCAGTGCTTGTACGGCAGTGTTTACTTGTCAGTGTTTTGATAAGTGACGTGCTTGCACGTCAGCCGACGCGTGATAAGCTCTCTTGATAGTGATAATGATAATTCCTCGTATCAGTATGTAAGGAGGCCGCTTTTTTAATACGTCCGAATTTTTTGTACCTGAATTGTTTTTTGTGTGGTTTTTCGCGCTTCCTATGTATCAAGTTTGTGAATCGTTTGTCAAATGTTTGAAGAAACGAATTAAAATGAGAATATAATAATGAAAGCTACCTTTATTTTTTATTAATTAATCTATATCCTTCATAACATCATTCTATTCATATATATTTGGTATTCAACAACCTTAATTAAACATAATGCAAGGTAATTATTTTCTGAGACAGTAGGTACGCCATGCTTTACTTTTTACACATACTTTTTTTGTAGCTGATTTTTACGAAAGGATCTAATTCGTTTTGTGTCAACAACTTTACAAACATTTTCAAAATAGTGGTTTTAGTCGCTTTTCCTGCAAACATGATTCTGCTGTTTAAAAAAGAATCATGTTTAAGATTGATATCTAATATTCTTTCCATTTATAGTAAGTACCAAAGTCCTAAAGGACTGTCCAAAATTTTGCATGTCAATAAACCAAGGCCTGGATATGATTATTTTAATTAAATTTAAGTACCACATGTCATACCGTAACTATACCCAAAGGGTATTTATTACTTAATCGTACATATCGGCAGCCCCAAAAACCCACATGGCTCTATTAGATCAATTATTAATCATCAAGGAGTGGTGACACAACTGCAGGGCTGGCACAAGTTAGATAATATTTACTCGCTGACAAATCTCATTCATGAATGCATTTTATGACACAGCTCTGGCGATAATTTTTACGTAAAAGGCGTGTCATATTATGCATTGACGGATCTACGTTTGAGTTCTACGTTAGCGTGCAATTTAGAGGTGTGTCTTCAGCATTCGGTTGGCTATTGTTAGTTTGGTAAAAAAAACACATTATATTAATATAGGTATAATAATAGGTGGCCCAGAGGTTACACGTACGTGACATCTATCGTACCGTTACACGTACCTAATAATGTTATCTATGTAGTTGCAGAACTATGCAACAAAGTAAGCATTCATAAAGCTATAGCAAATGCCAACAATTTTAACAAACAATTGTATTTAAAAATTCATTGATTTTCGAATTATCTCATACAGTAGATACTGCTAAATATATGCGTTATTGAGTCTTCTCTCACCTCATCTAATTGTAAGAATTAAATAGTGATAAAATATGGATGTTTAATAGAGGGGTTTGTTTACATTTTTGACAATTGCTATTGGTGGTTATTTTAAATATGAATGTTTCTAGTGTTATAGTGTAATTTTTTTTAAATCAAAATTTCCACTTAAAGCTTACCGCCCGATGAATGGCATTGTTATCTTTTGTTAAACCTAGCCGCTAATTGCTTGCAGTAAATGAAATGCAGTAATGGTAAAAACCTTTTCTCAAACATGCGATGAAATGTTGTAGTTAAGTGCCAAAAAAGTGGCCGGGAAGTAGCTCGTTGCCGGCCTAGGCCGGCAAGTACCTCTTTTTTAATTTTCATTTGACATAGGGTTGTGACCTGGCATCTTGGCTTTTAGCCAACAATTTTCTGTAAGTAATATTAGTATAAAAAAAAATGATTGGCAATTTTTGCAGTTATAATTAGGTATTTAAATTATATAATTTAAAATAAATGTAAAATAACTACTGAAAATAATATTTAAAAAGCAGTATTATACGGCGCGATCCGTCGGCCCCGATCACTGCATGCGATTAATTGGAACCAACCGACCGCGTCGTCTAATACCGCTTTTTTAAATAAAAGTTTTGCAACTTTCAAACAGGTCAATCTTAAAAAAAAATGAGGTGTCGGTGTCGTATTTGACTTTTGTTGTGTTTCAAAGAGTTATATAGTTATGTAGTTGACTTATAATTTCTTAGAAAGAAGATACATTTTTTTGTTTCATTTCATTGCATGTTTGAGAAAAGCATTATACATACCTCGGCCATGAAGTGACGGGTTGCCGTCCGAATACTATCCGGCCTCGCTTCGCTCGGCCGTCTACATATATTCGGCCGGCAACCAGTCACTTCCCGGCCTCGGTAGTAATGTACTATTAATATACTACTTATTATTACTTCGTAGCTGTTTTTTTGCTAGCATGTCGCTCATAATATTACCTACAATAGTTGAATATATTTAATTTCCCAATTGCACCATTTTTTGTCCCACGCGACCACTGACGCCCTGATCGTTATCAGAATCGGTGACAACCCTGATAGAGGTACTCCGCATTCCGTGACTCCCGGTAGTTTGGCCTCTAGTTAACACATTTGCTGTAATTACTACACCATAACTTCACCATATAATTGCGCAGGGTGACAACAATTCAAGTTTTTTTTGGAGAAGTCCCGTATAGGAGCCGTTTTCTAAGAATGAACTTTTGACACTTATAGATATAATCTTATTAATATGAGGTTAAGACTCACCATTTTTCCTATAGTCTTAACGCCATATATATAACTTTTTCTAAACCGTTAAAAGTTCATTCTTAGAAATCGGAAACTATACTATACTCGTAGTATCAAATTTTGTGCATGTGAACATAAAATATTTTTCCTTATCATAATTATACTCGTAATTAGCAGGCCGGAGATATAAATGTATAAAGTTTTTTTCGTTTAAACAGGTTATCAGGAACTTTCAACGGAAATAGCAGGTTATATTTTATGAGAACACTTGTTGAAATTATTTACTTACATATTTTCATTCTCACTGCCCATTTAATAAATACCTTTTATAAATATATTTTTTCCAGTTCCAGTATTTCTAGATAATAACAGTTTTGTAAATAAAGGTTTTCGAATCACAAAAAAAAATATTTAAACTGGTAATCAAACCAAGATGATAGCTTCATAGAATAATGTTAGAAATGTAGAACTTTGAGATGAAAATATTTTCTATGAATTCCGTGATATTTTTTATAAGTTTATTCTCACGTAATAAATTCTTGGATGCTATTATTTTTAATACACTCTAACTACAATTTCTAAGTATTATCTCAGACAAAAACGGGAACAACCCAATTTACATGGATTCCCAGAATCGTAATTCCCATTGCGTAGGCGCAGGCGCCTGCTTGCCAATGACCGGGAATTTATCATCACGGAATTGAACTCTATTACATATGACGTAAAGCTGATAAAAAGCAAATCGTACTGTGGACTTAATGCGTTATGGAATTGCATGTGAGGAGTAACGAGTAATGTCCCGATTTCGTGCCAAGTTCATTTACAGGAAGCTTTATAACAATAATGTGTGAATTTTCCTGATGTATTGTGAAGTCAAGGAAACTAGAGCAAAGGTGTCAAGGTGAATCACATTTATTTGTAAACAATAAGTACTATTACCACATATATTATTAATAAGAGCAATGAACTGTTTTGAGTGTTATACATTTGAACACATTCGTTCGTTACACAAAACGTGGTTCGTCGAAATTCGTTGATTTCGTAGAGTGGGAATAGAATTAGCGAATGCTCGTTTGGTCATAATGCACCTTTAGAAAAGATTCTGAGAAACTGTAGTTAATTTTCGAAAATTATTTAGATTTCTTTACGGCATTGCACTCGTCTAGCTGTACCATGAGTTGGCAAATAACGTTTACGTTAGCGAATCAAGTAGGTACTTAAACGTGAATGTAACCGTTATTTTCAACTCAAGCTGCTTGACTTGGAAAATGGGTAACTCCCGTTTTGTAAACTACAATAAATTATATGAAAATCGGGTTTTACTTTTAAAAAAATAATTAAAATATTCAATGCCGGCTTGTTTGCTGTTAGTAAATAGTTGTTTATGCATGAAGTTGTTTACTAGTTGTATAAGATGGTAATGATAACACAGCATCTAGAAGGAAATAAGGACATGTGAGTAATTATAAGAGCGTTTTGTCCGGATTTCCCCCGTACTGTCCTTGTTATGCTCGTCCAGGGTATATCCGGAATTTGATCTCATTACCATTGTGACGTTGCTATCGGATTGCAAATAATGTGACCTTTAAATTATCCGTTATACTTATTAGTCGTATTTTTTTTCTTCTAGAGTTCTTTCATACTATATACAGAAGGAGAGACAGCAGTTCGTTGACTTTGTATGAAGACTATTTTATATATGAGGAGTGTCTTTTCAAAAGGGCTTATTTTCACTTTCAACTTTTTTTAAACTATGAATGTGGTTTTGCTAAAAGTAGAGAAATACATATCTATTTTGAATTTCAAGTTCTAATAAGCCTCTTCTTGTCCTCCAAAATGTTAAAATATCAAAGTCCGTGTCAAAAGGGCCTATTTCTCCCTTACACTAAGAAAATGATATGAGCTTTTAGAAGTGTATATTTTATTATAATAACTTATTATTAAGTATACTTTTTGTATAAATGAAGGGTTTGTAAAATTTCCTTGAAAAACAGCTTGTGTATTATTGGATAAACTCACAAGGCCGCAACAAAACGGCTTAATTCCAAAAGTTCCGCATCAAAAGGGCTTAATTCTGAAAGTTTATGTTATATTAACTTAATAATTAAGTTGATAAAGCAATATATTTAGTGCCATAACATTTATATCAACTTACTTAAGTACTATATCAAAAACACGGAAAGAATATCGAAATGAAAACCGTGGATTTATGTTTTTCTCAATTTCCCAAAAAAAGTTACTACTGGAAATAAGCCCTTTTGAAAAGACACTCCTCATATATGGTACTTATTTAAGCAAATATTTTCCCCTATTAATCATTATAGAAAAATAGTAGATTCTCATTTCAGTCATTTTTCTAAATAAACAAAGATGCCTTGGCCATACGATTTTAATAAGTTATTCACAATATTCACATAGTCAAGTTATCGGAGAAGTTACGGACGTCAAATTGTCTTTCCTAAAAATAAAAATGACGACGCATTTATAAAAAATATAAACTAAAACCATATCAACGCGTTTTATAGCGTAATTTATATTAAACCCTTAATAAAATAGCGCTGAATTTAAACTTTGTGAAAGAAAGAAATTCCTAATAACTTCATAGATAACAATTTAGCGAGAAATAACTTTGAAGACTGGCATGCCCTTTTAAGGTAAGAAATGTATTGAGTCACCGTTTCCTGGCGTCAATAGCCGAATTAGTGAATAATTGTGTAAACACTTGTCGATAAGATAAGAAGACACCCGTCACTGTATCATGAATATCATGATTTTGCCATGATAATCGCCGATTTGAATATTTAATTATTTTCTATCAGTACTTTCTTCTAAGTAGTTTTCTGTTTTTGGCTTTA
The DNA here is from genome assembly GCA_025490895.1 of Thaumatotibia leucotreta. Lineage (NCBI taxonomy): Eukaryota > Metazoa > Arthropoda > Insecta > Lepidoptera > Tortricidae > Thaumatotibia > Thaumatotibia leucotreta. The sequence continues at coordinate 36,765 of JALPQI010011569.1, read as the reverse complement.
TGTAAGTTTTTTTTATAATTAATGAGGTGTTTTGCCTATGAATAGCACGATTAATACAACAATTACACCCAATGGAAGATATTCTATTAAGTTTTGGACCATTGTTGGGACCGTTTGGATTTGGACTATAGTTAGGTGGTTTTACGGTAGTAAAAGTATGACTATAATAGTATATACATATACCTAACGTAACCTATAGAGGGTAGGTACATTGCTGAAACGAATGACTTTTGCGGTACTTGGCTGCTTTCCTTAATAAGTTAATTGACCGCAATCCAAATAACATTATCGTACCTATAATATACCTGTAAACGAGGTCACGTGTCATCGATGTAGTATATACATATATATCATTTCATGTGTAGGCAGGTACTTCAATAGTTTATATAAGATACTAAGTTTAGTGAATCGTGTACCAAGTTTATAATTAGATTTTTCCATTAAGTTTTAATTTGGTGAATTCACCAAAAAAATAACAACAAATTAAAAAAAAAATCTATTATAGTATTAAGCAAATAAACATCCATTATTAAAAAAAAACAATAATGTCATTAATCTATGGAATATTCAAATGTTATCCTATTTTACCCTCGCATTCCTTGTCGCCCTACAGCCAAAGAGTGGCCATTAGGTAAATGGGTGAAAACCACTTGGACGGCGAGCCCCGTATTTGGACGTACTACAAAAATTGCCTGCGGATTGATATGGTACAATTGTCTGCAAAACTGTTTAAATAAACGGGTCGATTGCAAAAATAATTACATATTTAAAGCCTTAATTAAACCAAAAATTACGATCGCGTCAATTGTGTTACGAAATTCAGTTCATGTTCGTACACATTATATGATTTAATTTGTCTAACAACCTTTGAAAGTAGGAAAAAGGGGCAAATATAAAAAATGTGTGTAATTATACTAATTATGTATCTACGCCTGCGACCATATGTGACCGTCCATGGCTAAAGGTCCTTTATGGCAGGTATTGAGATAAGCACAGATCCTAAATCTACATTAAATAAGCTATCTAATACAAAAAAAAACACGTATCTAAGTCTCATACTTAAAAAATAAAAAAACATTAAATTGACACATGCTAAAAATGCACTTTTGAGAAATCGTCAAATGAAGTTTGAACCTAGTTTTAAGTGTGTTCCCATTGGAAGTTACATGGGTTATGATTGATTTCGTATCTTAAGGGGTTCTTCCTTGGAACTCAGTTATGGTTTTTTTAATGTGACGTTCAAATCATGAAAAACACCCCTTTGAAAAGAGCAACACGCTCATATGAACGGAATAATTAAAAAATAAAATTTCGGTTTTGGCTTTTATATATTGTAATTTGAACCATTGTATATAGTAGAACATATTTGACCTTACATTTTAGGATAGAAATAAAAGCCACATAGTCAACGAAATATCTTTATTTTAATTATATGTGATAATTACTATCACTTAAATCTTTCCTAGAACAATAACAAATTTGGTATAGTATGTTCTAAATTAATTTTAATCAGTCCACAAGAGTATCACAAAAGTATTAATATTATTCTACAGGTCACACTTTTTCGTTTATAGACGATTAAAGTTACGTAAAAATCACAATTTCACTCCCGTATATTTGGGAAAAGGGCCCTTATGGCCAATCACAGACAAAACATGTTGATTATGATTAACAATTTTTTTTTGCTAATCTTGTACCAAAACTGCAATCCGAACAAAAAATGTTATTATAATTTTTCTAAAAATATTGATCAGTAATGAGTAATTTTCACTTAAAGTCAACGTTAATTAATTCAGATAAAGTACCTGCCTAGTGATCCCGAAAGATAACACAATATGTATTGTTCACAGTCCGTTAACACTAAAAAAATATTCATAAATCTCGTGAGGACATTTTAGGTGATTTTTGGTCAAAAATAATGGTCAAATATGAGAAATGCGAAAAATTAAACCAGACATATTAATAGAAATTAAGTAAATAAGATGCCGAAGGAAAAACCGTACTATCCAGAAAGCCATTTATATTCAGAGTGTTTTGACAAATCAACAAAAAATCATTCTATAAAAAATATTCAAATATATGTCAAAATGTCACAGTAGGCCGCACAGAGTAAACACCAATGAGTTCGTAACATCCTCCCACCTTTGGGACGGAGACCCAAACATCTTCATTATCACACAATTTCTTCTGACTGTACTTCGAGTGGGTACAGACGCTGACAAGGTCGTGTGTACTCGCCGTCAGCTGTGCGTACTCTCGCTACTCTCACGTAGCCATCTGTGCCATCAACGGTTTCTACAATCCTCCCTAAAGGCCACTTTATACGTTTAGCGTCACTTTCCAACAATACTACATCACCTACCCTTAACTTAGAGTCCCTCTCCTTGCCCCTCTGTATAAGCATTCCCAAATACTCATTCCTGAACCGTTCCCTTAAATCTTCCCTTAACTTATGCAGATACCTAAGTCGCCTGTTCAAGGAGTCATGATCCAGTTGATCCAGGTCTGGAGTTTCGCTTGACGGAAGGCTCTGTGTGAAGCAAGCAGGTGTTATAGGCTTCAATTTATCAGCATTGTCAGCGACGTAAGTCAAAGGTCTTGAATTAATGAGTGCTTCGCAGTCATGGAGTAGGGTCAGCAATTCTTCATAACTCACAGTCTTTTGACCCAAATTCCTTCTTAGAAGTTCCTTTACTGAACGAATCAAGCGCTCCCACCAACCTCCCCACCATGGTGCTGAAGGAGGGCTGAACTTCCATATAATGCTTCGCACACTTGAGTAAGTCGCAATTTCTTGCCAGTCCAGAGTCTTTAGTAAATTATCAGTACCGTGAAAGTTGGTCCCGTTATCCGTGTAAATGGTATTGACTCTTCCACGTCTTGCTATAAATCTCCGTAAGGCCATAAGAAATGCTTCTGTACTCAAAGATTTAGTCAGTTCAAGATGCACTGCACGATAAACTGCACACGTGAATAGGATTATCCATACCTTCCCTCCCGACCGCAGAAAAAGTGGACCGGCTAAATCTATTCCTGTGATTTCAAAGGCAGCCGCCGGTTTTATTCTGTCGCGAGGTAAAGGTGGTAATGGTGCGTCAGCATGCTTCACTAACAACCGTTTGCAGGGTATACATTTTGAAATAGTTGAACTCACGAGTCTTCGGACACCTGTGATCCAATATTTCTCCCTGAGAGCTGCTAAAAGTATCCCAGGACCGGAATGATGTAAGAGCCGATGTTTCGTAGCTACTAATCTTTTAATTATCAGATGCTTCCCCGGTAGGTAAATTGGACAGACAAAGTCGGCGGGCTCATCGCTATGAAGTAGTTTAGTGCGAATCCTTAATAAGCCTTCTTCATCCTTGATCAGCTTCAAATCTTTCTGTCGCCGTTGGGTTGTATCTGTTACCATTTCAGTCTGTATCAGCTTCAAGAGTTTATTTTCTGCATCCTGAAATTCTTCACATGTAAGTTCTCCTCTTTGTTTATTATTTGCATTCCTGCAGTTGTACGAGAATCGCAATATCCACGCAACCATCCTCACTATCTTAGTGTACTTAGAAAAGTAAGTTAATGTGGACAGAAACGTACTTATGTCTGTAACATTGTTAGCGAGCAACACTTTTTTTCTTTCCTTGTTAACTTCTTGCTCGTCGGCGGATTCAACGGTGAACTGTGATATTGGCCAATCACATTCCCTCGCCTTAAGCCATGCAGGTCCCTCCCACCATTTACTCTTCAACAGCTTCTTCGCATTGCAACCTCTGGATGGTAAGTCGGCGGGATTCAATAGGCCCGGTAGATGGCGCCAATCTTCGACGTTAGTATTTTGTCTAATTTCCTTAACTCTTTTCTTGACAAAAATGTTCCAATCTCCTTCAGTTGTTATCCATGTAAAGGCTACACTTGCATCAGTCCAGAAGAAACAACGGCAGTGTGACAGATCCAACGCTTCCTTGACTTGCACATATAACCGTGTCGAAATCAATGCTGCCATAAGTTCTAAGCGTGGAATGCTGACCTCCCGAACTGGTGCGACGCGTGACTTCGCTTGGACCAGCTGTACAGTGACTTCACCATCAAAATCACTTCGAAGAAAGATAGCCGTTGCGAATGACACCTTACTCGCATCACTGAAAATATGAAGACTGTTATTACATTTGTTTATTGCCATAGAGGTAAATCGACGTGGAATACGGCACTCATTAAGTAAGTGAATATATTTAGCCCATTCCAAATATTCCTTTTGCAAGTCAGCTGGCAGCTCACTGTCCCAACTTAACTGTAAATTCCAAGTCTTTTGTATGATAAGCTTAGGCACAAGTGTCACTGGGCATGCCAACCCGACTGGATCGAAAATCTTTTGGGTTATTGAAAGTAAATTTCTCTTTGTGACGTTTTCTTTCATAGCAATGTCATGTGCAAAGTTGACGTTACAATAAAGTTGGTCCATTTTGACGTCCCACATAAGGCCTAGTACAGACAAATTATCTTCGTGTGAAGTGGTCTGTTTACATTTTGCCATCGGAGTAGTAACCCATCCTCGTAAGTCAAATTTCGCTTCAGACATGACCTTTTTTGACTCTTCTATGAAAGTCTTCGCCTCTTCTTCAGATTCTAGACTAGTAACGCAATTATCGACATAGAAGGAATCCTTTAGTCGTTTAGCTGTTTCGTTATATTCTTCGGTGTATTTATCTAGATGGTAATTTATAGTCGCACCCAAAAGAAACGGACTCGGAGCTAAACCGAAAACGACACGACAATGACGATAGCGTATTAACTGCTTCCTCTCATTATCCTTCCACCAAAAGAAGGTCAGATAGTCTCTGTCTTTTTCCCTCAAAGATATCTGAAGAAAAGCCTTTTTGATGTCGGACGTTATCCCAATCGCATGTTTTCTAAATTTTATAAGTAGGTTCGGTATCAGCTCTAGACAACTTATACCCTTTTCTAAGAACGAGTTCAGGGAGTTCCCGTTGTGATCACGGGCTGACGCGTCAAAAACAGGTCGAACTCTTGTAGTCAAGCTGGAGTTTTTTATGACAGCATGATGACATAAATAGTGTTTCGGTCTTGAACTGTCATTAACTTCTTCGATCACACCCTCCTTTAGCCAATCCTCGAACACATGACTATAGTTATCAAACTCGTTCAGTTTCAATAACCTTTGTGTCGTAGATATCAACCTTTTTTCTGCTAAATCTCTGTTATCAAGGAGTTCTACATGATGTGGTTTCCACGGCAAATCAACTTCGTACCGTCCTTCATCATTAATCTTGATCGAATTTCTGAACTGGTCCATTATGAGAGTGTCTGTCTTCGCCTTATTTGCAACTTCCATGGGATCTCTTATTCCTAGAGTTTCTAAGTCCCAAAGCTCCGATAGTTGTAAATTAACCGACACTACATTGGTTACAACACTACATGCGTTTGTGATGGGTCCTTGAAGCGTCCATCCCAATTTGGTCTTCACTGCCACAAGGTTAGTGTTTAGTTGTAGGAAACATCCAGTGAGCAACGATCCTGAGTAGTCTGCGCCTATCAGCAACCCGATGTCAGGTGTGGCGGCATCGCCGACGTCGCTCAGCGAGATATTATGTTTCTCCAACTCTTTGAAGATCTCATGGTTTACATTTAATCGAGGTACGTGCCCGCAGATCGTGGATTTGTCCAACGCAGTCATTTTACATTGAAACTTTTTGTCTAAGCTTGCTATATTAAATTCGTAGGTATGAAATGATTCTTTTTTAGTTTCAATCCCGCCAAACAGACAATGTGACATAGTTTCATTTGTAACCGGCTTTAAATCCAAATCCTGTATTATATCGCGGCGTATATAAGTCCTCTGCGCACCCGAATCAATAAAACATCGTACCTGTTTACACTTTTTGTCACTCGAAATATTAACCATAAATGTTTGCAACAGTGTGGTACTAGCCTTATTTTGAGTTACGTTATTATTTAATTTTGACGTTCCGACTTCAACATTTTTGTCATTTTCATTTCGAATTGACGTTCTAATGACAGGGCACATTAATACTGAATGACGCTTGGAACAGAAAAGGCATTTCGAGAAATTTTTTCATCTTTTAGAATTATGTCCAGTTTTCAAACAAATATAGCATGCTCCTTTTTTATTTAGCGCATCCTTCTTAGCTTCGTATGACATCTTGTTAGCTTTATAACACTCGAAACTGCTATGCGATGCCTTGTCACACCAAACGCAACAAATCTTCTTACCTGCGACTTCCGTCGACACCAAGCATGCTGCAGTGGGCTGTGTAGGAACACTAGGCAACCTGTCACCCGATGCTATCCCGCTGCGCGCGAGCTGGATCCTCTCTTCCGACTCCACTTCACGTTTCAGGAACTGCATAAGCCGGTTCAGATGGTCGTCGCTCTTCTCCTCGAGTACGTGGGATCTCTGCCATGCTCGTAGTACAGATTCGGGCAAGGCGGACTCAACTAAAGGGAAAAGTAAAGCAGCGTATTTATCTATAGTGACACCTAAACTTTGCAGTGCTTGCAATTGCGTATTTAATTTGTCGTATAAGTGGCCTAAATTATGGGAAGTGTTACCTTTTGCTTGCGCTAGTACAAGATTAAGCAGCTCACGCACATAAATGTCGATCAACATTTCATCTCGTGCAAACCTGGACTTCAGTTGTTCGACAGCTTTCTTATAGTTAGCGCCCGACGGCGGAAAGCTCTCGACGATTTCTCGCGCTGGAGTATCTGGAACAGTGCACTGGTATAAATACTGAAACTTATCTCCGTCGTCAATTGTTTCGTCGCTGTCGATTTTCTGAAATTGACACCAAAATCCGATCCAATTCTTCGTATTGCCATCAAACTTCCTCAATTCAAATTTTGGTAGCCGAAAACGTCTCGAATGGCATGCTGTACTGCATGTAGACTTCTCACAGCACTGGTGAGATTTTTGTGTGTTATTCGACTCATCGCTGCCGCTTGATTTTCGAGACCTCTTTATGCGTTCGTTCTTCCGGGAAATGTTTTCGTACTTCACTTTTGCACCTTCCCAGTCACTTTGGTACTTATCGCTGGTCATACAATCTTCGAAAATTTCATCTTCAGTCACATCGTCCGATTTTAGCCATTGTTCTTTTATACGTTGATCCACGTTGAACAAGGAGTCGGCCCGAAGCTGGAGTTTGTTGAAGGCCGCGGTGATCTCGTCGATATTTGACTCTAAATTTGCTTCAAATTCATTTTTAGCGGTAGTAAAAAGCCTCCTCGCTATGCTTCTTTCTTTACGTAATGTTTCCATATTATTTAACGGTCGCCAGATAATAGAAATTAAGTAAATAAGATGCCGAAGGAAAAACCGTACTATCCAGAAAGCCATTTATATTCAGAGTGTTTTGACAAATCAACAAAAAATCATTCTATAAAAAATATTCAAATATATGTCATAATGTCACAGTAGGCCGCACAGAGTAAACACCAATGAGTTCGTAACACATATACATACCATATCATTTGTGCTATCATTAACAAATAATAGGTGTTATGGATCCTTTACTATTACCTATTTATTCTCGACTGATCTCCTTTTCTCTTTTCCGTCGAGAGACTTTTTGAAGCCAGTCGAGAAATGTAGTAGGTACCTACCTACACGTAAATTAAAATTTAAAACGACCGTAGGTACTCAGGTACCTAAAGCACTTTTTGTCATTATACCTATGTACAGATATATTTTAGCTTAAACTTGTTTATAATATCAGATATGAGTACCATGGATTTCACGAAAGCTGCCGTGACTGATTAGTGCGTACCATCAGGGCAGCCGTATACTTGTTTACAACCGCCATAGTATAAAAAAATGAAAAATTGCAAACAAATTTAATGATATATGTTGAGCTTTGATGTCATTTTTGTATGCTATTCCCACAAGGGACCTTTTCTACTAAACTTTGAACTTAAATTTAGTAAAGAAAGAAGTAACGTACGCAGCTAACTCCACAGGTACACATATACTCCTGTTTGTATATTTTACTATTTTATATAAAAAGAAAAAATGATAATTTTGAATGGTTTTACAAAATCGCCAATATCTCCGTAACTAGAAACTGCCATAAGGGCCTTTTCTTATGGACGGTCACATATATTATAACATGGTCGTCGAACGCCAGCTCAAAAATGCCCCCTAAAACAATTGTTCAATTGTGCCAAGATGGGCAGGACATAGCGCTTTTCTTAACACCGCGTATATTTCGGCGCAACAACTTTGACAAAATTTTATAGAATATAGCCAATCAAAACTTTGGTGGACCAATCACAACTAATTTTTAAATGCCGGTTTAAGTTTTTATAGATTGATACTAAAATTCATTACCGTGATACATTGAACAGAAGGTGACACTTGTCAACTAAAATTCAGGAATCAGGACCTTTTAGTATGGCGTGCGGCTTCCATGTTTTATTTGTTCGTAGATCTACGTATTGTTGGTTGATCACTCATAGAAATTTTGAATTCGTCGCCTTTTTTCAATGTCAACGGCTCTTACACAAAAATTTCATTTCGCAATACAAAAATGATTAAGTTAAACTTTTAACTATGTTTGTGACAATGATTATTTCTGTGAAAAAGTGAAAACCCGAAAAAAGCGGAAAGTTATTTTTTCATACATTCACGAAAAAAAACATTTGATTTTTTCCGACATTTTCAACGTTAGCGTGACCGACACTGTCATGGCCGTGTTTTAAGAGAATGCTTAAATAATTATCATTAAAAAGTGTAGTCACTCCGTTTTTTAGTTGTAATTAGTTTTAAACGACTCTAGTATTTTAAAAGCGGAAGGCAATGATTGCTGCAAGCACGCAGTTTTTCTATTATTACCATTATAATGATGTCAATTATCGTTAACAATGTTTCTATGCCAGCGCTCACAGGAATCCCCGGGTAAATATGTATAGTACTCGTACGAGTATACCTTCTATACTATAGTCATCAAAATAAATTATTCTAGAAATCATAGACCGCATTCATAATTTATACACACGTTTCCTTTTAATTTTAAATTATTATACAGCACAGTCAGTACAGTCGCCATCAAATATATCGGAACGGCGGCGGCGCCGCAAAGGTGCACGCAAATTTATGCTACTTGAACTATGCAAATATTGGGATTTTTGACGTCACGTAGATTCTTTGGACGTCAATTTGCCTTGTATAGGTAATGATCCATTTTATTTCAAATCCATCCAACTATTTTTAATATAGGTACCTACGTATTATACAGGGTGTAAGTCTAATACGGGCGAAGCTCTTAACGGGTGTTAGTTTACGACATAATAAGTACATTTAAATAACTTTTACTTAAAATTAGAGCCATACAAAATAATTAACAATTAAATTTTTTCCATACAAAATAATTCGGCGCGCAATGTAGAGCAACATACGCGAGTTAAATACTCGTTGACAGCTAATTTCAAAAGCAGATGACATAACTGCCATATCAACAATAACAAATGTTCGTACCTACATTGCTGCTAAGATAATCTTAAAAAAATTCTGTGGGGTCATAATTAAGAGTAACTTTTAAAAAATCTTGTAATCTATGATTACACTAATGAATCCCATGCCTGGTTTAATTGATCGCCCGTATTAGACTTACACACTGTATATGAATTCTAATTATATGCCGATTCGATCCTAATATATCTAATAGAAGAAAAAAAAAATTTTATTCCAGCTCGAACACCGTAGTTCGTATATTTCGTGGATTTGTCTCAGTCGCTCCATTGAAGGCGTCATTAGAGTGACAGAGAAAAATCCCCGAAATTTGCAGATTTTGCAGTTCGCGGTAAGGCCGCCGTTACCGGCTTACAAAGTATATGAAAAATGTTGAAGAAATGAAAACAAAATCTTGAGACACTTTTTTCCTCCTAAATACTAGGATCGAAAGAGCCCCAGATTTTGAGCAGACATTAAGCAAAAACGTCCAAATAAAATTAAAAATAATTTGAGGGAAAACTTTAAAATATTCCGTTCATTGCTTATTATATTATTCTTATGAATATCTTCCTACGTGTATTACACACACTTTAACAACAAAAGAACATACAAAAATAATCGACAAATTAAAAATTTCAAAAACCGACTTCAACCGATTACTCCAAGATCCCCGATTTGTTTCCATCATTGGTTTCCTCAAATTTAACTTTCTGAATGCAAATTCTTGTAAATGAATGAAAATTACCAAAAGCGCCATACACCTACCTACCTATAACATTTGAAGAGATCCCTCGTTTTCTCCAAGATCCCATCATCAGACCCCAACTTGGTGCTAACGGGACCATCTCGGGGTTATACACGTACGACCACAATTTTTTTTTTAAATCGGTTCACGATTTTTGGAGATATCGGGTAACATACATAGAACAAAAAAAATCTGTCGAATTGAGAACCTTCTCCTTTTTTTTGAAGTCGGTTAATAAATACGCTCAAACACCACGTTTAATCGTTATATGTATATCGGTTTTATTGGGGTTCCATAGTAAACAAGGAATCTTTGTAGTTTCGCTATGTCCGTCTGTCTGTCCGTCCGCAGCATAGCTCAGTGACCGTTAGTACCTTCTAGAAATTTGCATAAATAATTCATTGTCAGTCATGCCGAAAAGTGGTACAATAATATAATAGATTTTTTTTTCGGTTACCTCCCATATTCGCGAAGTGGGGATATTTGTTTAATTTTTTTTATATCCTGCAACTTGATCCGTGGGTCCAAAAAAAATTTAAAAATCTAAATACTGGTCCGGTTTTAATTTGAAATATTCCTTAACCAATTGGAGGAACCCTGTCAAAATGTGTCAAAATGACAAAGTATTAAGTATATGGGTTTTCTCTGATTTTGATTTATAGCGGCACTTTGATGGGATTCCCAACTGGCTTGAATATCTTGAATTGCTTGAATGTATACAGTGTGTAAGTCTAATACGGGCGATCAATTAAACCAGGCATGGGATTCATTAGTGTAATCATGGATTACAAGGTTTTTTAAAAGTTACTCTTAATTATGACCCCACAGAATTGTTTTAAGATTATCGGAGCAGCAATGTAGTTACGAACATTTGTTATTGTTGATATGGCAGTTATGTCATCTGCTTTTGAAATTAGCTGTCATCGAGTGCTTAACTCGCGTATGTTGCTCTCCATTGCGCGCCGAATTATTTTGCATGGAAAATTTTGTTGCTCTAATTTTAAGTAAAAGTTATTTGAATGTACATATTATGTCCATACCTGGGATAACTGGGGGCAAGTTATAGGGATTTGATATCGATTAAAAAGCTGTCGATATAATTATAATAAATGATGTGCTTATTGAATTCTCGATTACAGTACAGAGGTTCAATGTCATAATTATCTGATAGGTATCGGACCTCTTCAGATAGTAAAAACTAGTACGCAGATGTCATTTTAATCAAAATGACAAATTAAAATATTGATTTTTAATATTAATTGTATATTTTTAAAACTATTTTAAAATAAACCCATTTAAAGTTATTTTTTTATTTTAATTGAAGAATAAGTGCCTAATATTTATTTATGCTGAATAACATTTTGATGTTGTCATTCACCAGTAACATCGATATATTTTTAGTCGATAAAATATTTTGCTACATCACTTTCGTATAAAATTATAAATGCCCCGAGTTATCCCAGGTATGATTATGTCGTAAACTAACACCCGTTAAGAGCTTCGCCCGTATTAGACTTACACCCTGTAGATAGACCAGTTTGTGTTTACGAAATCAATCTACTGATTGTGTCGATAACTGTACCAAAGTATCGAAATGGTTATAGCGATAACACAATATGCCAAAACAGTCCCATTATCTTTTACGCTTGTTTTGTTACAGATAAAATGTTTTTGTTTTTGCGGTAAGGTGATTGATACTTAGGTGATCATTACAAAGTGAAGCTTATTTTGTGTTAACTTTTTAACCGACTTCAAAAAAGGAGGAGGTTCTCAATCAGACAATTTTATTTTGTATGTATACTCGATATCTCCAAGAATCGTGGACTACCTACTGTTTTTTTTTTATTTTGACCCGAGGGGGTCCCATTGTTGGCACCAAGTCGGGTTCTGATGATGGGATCTTCGAGAAATCGGTTGAAGTTGGTTTTTAAATTTCCGTGATTGTAAATGCTCATAGGATAGGATGACTTAAGGAAATTTTACTGTCAAAAACCATAAAAAATAAACTAGACATAATATTTAACTAAGCGTGCTCAGTCATGTTTCAACAAACTAAGTAAGTACTACCATGTACTATTGTACTATTAAGATTTTGGCTCTTTTGGTCTCTTTTGATTCTAATGACTCGGAAGACTTGGAAGACGATGGTCGTATTAAAACGATTAAATCTCGCGTTGTTTTTGCTCAGGCGCATCGCTTACGTAGAGGTCACCACTCTTACCATCACTCAAAAGTGAATTTACACCTTCATATATCCAAGTACCCAGTCAACCCACTCATTTTATCTCACTGAGAATACATAGGTGCGAGGGAGATGCACTGTCAATGAGTTTATTATAAGCGATGGCGAGTTATAAATCGTGGTAACGCTACAACATCATTCGTTACCATGGGAAGTCCCCGGCAGTGCCACAGTTTCGTAAAACGCAGATGGCTTATTGACCTACTTTTACTTAAATAGGCACCGAGAAACTAACGCAGCTGGAGGTGTAAAGGTAAGGTCCTGGCTACGACATTGGTCTGAGGCGACCAGCGGCGAGCGAATCCATGAGTTGGAGCGGGATGCCGATATGGGTTCGAGAGAGAGCACGTGTATGGTTTTCCGCTAAGCCGATCGCCTTAGACCAATGTCGTGGCCGCGGCATAAGAGTGAAAGAGAGGACTCTTTCGGACGTTGCCGTAATTTATTACGTTGATTACTTATTTCTCCTTTGACATTACGGTGCTTACTTATTTCTCCTTTGTCAGTCTCCAGCAAGGAGGTTGGAACTCTTAGGGCGCCTATAGAGAGACGGCGTGACAGACAAAACCCGTGCCGCGCATATGCGTTTTACGCATATGTGCTGTCAGTACCTCTCGGGACGTCATGGGTATATAAACTATAAAAATATACCAAGAATGCCACATTGCTCTGTAATCTGGTGCAGGAACCAGTCTACGTACGTTAATAAACAAAATTCAAACGTTTCCTATCACAGGTAAGTAAAAAAAGTTATATTAAATTCAATATAAAATTTGTATGGGCGAGAGACATAGTGAAGAGACACGACGCTGAATTTGTTATCGATAGTCTATGTAAACTCTTACAACTAAACGGTGTTAGTAGAAATTCAAAATTTGTTCCCGAGTTACGGACGTTTCCTATGTATAAGTAAGTATAATTATGTGTATTTCTCTATTTAACTACATATATGTATCGTCGCCTTGCACCTATAGTACAAGCTTTGCTTAGTTCGGGGCTAGGTTGATTTGTATGAGACTGTCCCCCAAACATTTATTTATTTATTTATATTTAGCAATAATATAATATTTATCTAGAATATTTGTCTGCACAGACAATGAAGCAACTATACAAAAACATATAGTTTAAGAAATTCTGACTTAATTTTTAGATTTTCTATAAAACCATGTGTACGCTGGATAACGGCGACTAGAAAGTTGACTGGAAACACGACACAATTTGTTCGGACCACTTCCAAAATGACTGTTTTGTAAAAACAAATCCGAGATCCATATTGTCATCCAATGCTTGTCCAACTTTAAAACTCCATCCTGCGTTTGACAAGGTAAGTTAGCTTTGCTAAATAATTTTATTATGTTTTAAAAGTAAAGTACCTTATAAAGGATTTCTGATGTTATCTGTTAATACATATTAATTTAAGTATGTAATTTCCAGGTGTTTCTTGTTCCAAGTAACCCATCTGATAATCTTTCAAGAAAACGTTAAACGGTACAATTTACGAATTTAAAAATATCTTTATACATCTAGTTAATCTGTCCTCATATATAATACCTAAATTACCTAACCATCTAAACTCCTTACAGTTGATCGTTTAATTTTAGTTCCCATTTATAGTTACAATTTTCTTTTTGCGTTTTATAACGTAATATAAGTAGATATAGTTTGCACACCTTGAACAAACAAACAAATGCAAAGGTAACATATATAACTAGACAGAGGTTAAACAACAGGCGGTCTCAAGACCGCCTGTTGTTTAACCTCTGTCTAGCCTTACCCTTAAGTAACACTTGTTGTTTAACTTTAACCTTAAAGCTAACAACTTAATGTAAGTAGGTACTTATTGTAAATATAAATTCAAATAAATGTATAAATTTTACTGTTTTTATATCATTCATAACGACATCATTTTAGTGAGATTTTAAAAATGAGAATGTTTGAATAGCTTTTTTCAAGTAACATTTTTAGTCAAATAACTGTTGGTTTTAACCTATCGATAAAAATATCGAGCCATACCACAACACTATTTACATTAACATGTCAAAATTACCTGACACGGTCGATTTCTATGAAAATGACTGCCAAGGCCGCCTCTATCTCTAAGGTTACACACTAAAGAGGTCCGTGCTCTGTGGTCTCCAGTGACAGTTTGACAAATTCCAAAGTTTACCTTTTTTGCCACGGCTATGTGGCGCTGTCGTCACGTACGGTCGCAATAATAGTAGTGAGGATTTTCGATAATAAACATAAAATATCGCAATTGTATTTGGAAGTTTATTGATTTTGTAATGGATTACGACTAGAAAACGATCGCCAGCCGAACTGAAGATTGAGCTCTAAAACAGAGGCGCAAGGTCACAGGTACTAAAGAAAATTACCAGAACTTTTTAAATTTCATGGGAATTTACTTGGAACCGATTCTTTTATTTATTAAAAAAAACAGTTTTCTTAAAGAAATTATTTTAAGAATAAATAAACCAATAAGTAGAGGTATACAAAATTAAATTCGTGCATTTATTTTGACAATCCGTTTTGTTCGTGAAATATAAATTGGTAACTTTCTACCTACATTATAGTAAGAATAAACATTCAATTTATATTTCTCGAACTATACCTTACGCCACTGTGCTGCCATCTCACCGCCCTATAGCGGCGGAAAATGTACCAAAAACCCTCATTGTAAATAAGTACGTTAAAAAATAAATACTGAATAGTATACTTATTTTAATACAAGTAATAATCAGGAACAAAGATAAATATACAAATCGACCTAGGATTTATGCGTCGTTGGACTAAAAGTAAATATGGCGATATATAAAAATGTCCACTTGCTTAAATTCGGGCGTATATAATTTTGACGAAGTATAAAAATGTTCACCTGTATATTAGACCAAATATAAACATGTTGCGACACTAGACTAAAAGTAAATATGGCAATGTATAAAAATGTCCACTTGCATAAGTTCGGGCGTATATAATTTTGACGAAGTATAAAAATGTCCACCTGTATATGATTGTTGGTGGTAATGAATTTGATCCGTATATGTATTATTATAATCCTGGACCTATAGTAAAGAAAGTAGTCATTTTTATATTCAGACTTGATTAGACTTAGACATTTGTACACTTTGAAAGTAGTCATTTTTATATTTCGACTTGATAAGACATAAACATTTTTATAATTTGATAGTAGTCATTTTTATATTCCGACTTGATAAGACTTAAGCATTCTAAAGTATTGGCTTTCTAACACTCGGACCAATTTTATTTTATATGTAGACATTTTTATACATCGCCATATTTACTTTTAGTCCAACGACGCATAAATCACGATAAAAAAGTTGAAAATACGTTTTCAGTTACGTACCTAACATATCAATCGGAGAGGCATAAATAATCAATATCGATTCACATTACAGAACTAATAATACGTATTACATAATTATTTTAGAACAAATCAAATTACAAAGTCGTGAGTCGTGAGTCGTGAACTCCGTATCAAGCGAAATGGAATGGAACATAACGTTACATTCGAGACGTGTCCGTAGGCCACGCGGCAGCTAGTCGGTAAATTCGGCGGCCCTCTCATCGGTTCCATGGTGTAATGGTTAGCACTCTGGACTTTGAATCCAGCGATCCGAGTTCAAATCTCGGTGGAACCTACTTCCCTTTTTTGATTTTTTTTCTTTTATTTTATTTTTTTAACACTTTTTATTATGTAAAGAATATTTTTTGTATTAGTAGGGATTGTTTATATAACAAAATAACAAAATTTTCACATTGACAATTTATGTTTTTAAAACTTTTTTTTTTAAATAAGTTAGTAGACAAGAATCTTTTTTTTTATTTTGAAGATATTATTAAAACATTTAATATTCATGATTATAACATAATATTTGAATACTAATAATTATTAGAAAAAAATATCCTTAGCATGTTTAGTTAGATAACATCAGCGTAATTATTTTACAAAAAAAAGAAAAAAAACATTTGTGGAATATGCGTTTTTTTATCTAGTTTCAAAACTGTAGGTACAATTTATAAACATAAATGAAATCGAACTAACCTAACCTATATCTAAGAACTTAATTTATTTTGATGATTATAGAAGTTATTTTTGTGGTAATAATTCATTTTACGGACGGATGATTCCTAAGGCTCTGCTTAAGTTGCTGAACATAATTTGCTGGAGAATTATGCCGACTATAAATATAATAATATAATGTAGGTACATACCTACATATAAAAAACTACATGTAGAGTACAAATAGAGGTGAACCCTGGGCCCATTTAATACCGCATTTGGATTAGGAAAAGTAGCCGAGAAAAAAAATCGCTTGAAAATAATTTCATTTTCCGTTTTAATTATATACTTAAACTTACTTTTGTATCTTAACAGAGTGGCAAACAAACAGCTATTCATTATTGCCTCCAGCAGATTTATAGAAAAACATGCTAATGCAGTTATTCTACGTGCTCTATGATTCAAAGCAGAAAAAACTTGGTCAAAAAACAGTGTAGGTACTTCATTAAATTTTAATATCTCGTTTTTTTCGGGATTAAATATGTAGATAAAAGCTCATAAGTATTGGTCATAAACACCATTTGATCACATATGCCACCTACTCCTCTATATTTTAACCCGCCTTTCCATCTTCTTTAACTCGTGGTACACTACATGTAAAATTATGTTAAAAATAAATTAAAAAGCGAATCAACCTAATAAGATACCTTGCACCACTTAAGTAATTTAGATTAGTATTTTACATGAAATAAATAGAGGAAATTTCTCCCTTACGCCTTGGATACGACATTGGTCTAAAGGTGGATTTAGACCAAGCGAGCGAATGCTGATTCTATCCCCCACTCTACAGAAATCAACGAATTTCGACGAATCGAGTTTTGTGTAAAGGTGCGTGCAGACCAAAAGAGCATTCGCTCTTAAATCCCCCTACTCTACGAAATTCGATCTTTACGCGAAACGTGATTCGTTGATTTCGTAGAGTGGGGGATAGAACAGCGAATGCTCTTTTGGTCTGCACGCACCTTAACGATCGAATTTCGTAGAGTGGGGATAGATTGAGCATTCGCTCGCTTGGTCTAAATCCACCTTAAGGCGACCGGTGGGGCACAAGCATGGCTTGGCCTTTAACATTAATTTGGAAAATTTCAAGAAAATCGTGCGTTCTAGCCTCCTCGCCATTGAAAAGAGCAGAAAATTCTGTCTTAAAAAAAATACAAAAAGTGGGTCGAAGACTATGCTCATTGTGGCATACATTGCCAAATTAAGGACACCCCATACTACACCATCATCATCATCATCATGATAGTCCACTGCTGGACGTAGGCCTCTCCTAATAACAATGCGTATATAGACGCATTAGGAGGTAAATGCCCATAATCGCCACATTGGGCAAGCGGATTGGCGATCGCAGTGATGTGTCCATTCCATTATGATGACGCTGCTGCCCATCATCAATCTTTTATCAGATAATGATCAGTGACACTTCAATCCCTTAAGAGTCGACTTACGACACCCACAGGAGGAGTTGGGGTGGTGACAATTGTATTCTTACTGCCGTCACCACACGGCAATAAGAACACTACACCATACTAGTTCTAAAAAACAATAGCTAGGTGTCCTAGGTGTGTCAAATAAAATATAGTCCACATACTAAGTACTTATAATTGTAACAGTAATAAAAAACGCCACTAACCCACTAGCCCCACCTCTCCCTAGAGCTCTATAGGGTTTAATGAAAAAACATCAAATTCCATAATTGATGGTATCACCAGCGAACCATAGATTACATCAGATAGAAGGATCAAGATTCTTTAGTTGTCTTATTTCGTGTCCCTAAAAAACGTGACGCAGTGGTGATTTTTGTATGAGATGATGTTTTGTTTTCAATTTCTGATGTCTGGATTAAAATCTAGCGTGAAAAAGAAATACAGGTGCACTGATTTTTTTTATATACTGAGTCGAAACAGCAACTGAAAGCGTTACAGAGTAGTAAGAAATAAGACAACGAAAAGAATTTTGACCCAGAAGCCGCGTTATGGAATATTTTGGTCGATTGGAAAGTAACATTAAATTGTTAGATACACTTGAAGCAGCG
The DNA here is from genome assembly GCA_025490895.1 of Thaumatotibia leucotreta. Classification (NCBI taxonomy): domain Eukaryota; kingdom Metazoa; phylum Arthropoda; class Insecta; order Lepidoptera; family Tortricidae; genus Thaumatotibia; species Thaumatotibia leucotreta. The sequence goes on along the minus strand of JALPQI010011569.1, from coordinate 18,181 downwards.
TGAAAGTAAGGTGTTAAAAAGTTCAACGATACATAGACATAAACCTATTCATTAACTGTCACGTATCATTACTATCATTAGTCATGTATTTTATTTAGACGTTACAATTTTTCTTTTAGTTAAATCGTGTTTACTAGCCTTCTGAAGCCAGCCGCCCGTACCATTCGCGAAGAAAGGTTTTTAAAAAAATAGCGCAATAAAAAAAAGGTTATATTGAAGGTGATTTCAAAAATTGTACATAATTAAAGGCCTTAAAGAAAACAAATTTAACGTTGTGTTTCGTCGTTGAGATTGCCAATTCCGTTATGTGCACGATTTCAGGAACTGAAAAATCAATCCAAATGACATATGTTTACAGTCTTCTTTTGTCAAATTTGAAATTTACACATAACGGAATTGGCAATCTCAACAACGGTTTGTGTTACGAAGTTAAAATTTGTGTAACGACTTTCGGCAGTAAAAAAAGGCGATAAGTTCAAATTTTCAATGAGCGATCAACAATATGCGCCTTTTTTTTTTGATGCCTTTTTCGATTGCTGAACTGCGAAGACAAGAGATAACTGCTGAAGAGAGATCGTTTTGATTAAGACCTTAACTATGTATAATTTTTTTGCGTTCGACCCATTTCCAATTCGCAGTCGTGCCAGTTAAAATAGCAATTTTGTCCATTTTGTTTCCTTTTCATACCGGTATTTTACTTATAAAGTTTCATTGATCATTAGTAACATATCTATTAAGTATGTTACTTAAAACATCTGTATAAAATAATAATTATCATAAATAAATGTCACACTTAGTTACAACCTTGATGATACATACCTAAATATCTTGGGACATCTTACACAAATCGACCTAGTCCCACGGTAAACTCAGTTAAGGCTTGTGATGTGGGTACCAGGTGACGATATATATAATAGATAGATACATATAGATACTTACATACATACACAGCCACGACCAAGGAACAAATATTTGTGATAAATAAATACACAAATATTGCCCTCGCCGGGGTTCGAGCCCGGAACCTCCAGCTTCGTAGACAGGGTCACTACCAACTTGGCTAAGGAGGCTGACAGATGATAAAAAGTAATTGTGGCCATTTATTTTCTTTTCATTTTAATACAGGTATTTATGCAGTTTCATAGATAATTTCATTATATCCCCGACGATATGTTCTATCTAGTGGGTGGATCTGTGGCAGTAAAGTGGGGACACCAGGGACGCAAGGGACTCAATTTATTAATCAGAAATAATAATTCACAGGTAATGTCTGTTAAGATATACGTGTGGGTGTGGGCATTGGGCAGTGAAGGGTTGAAGGCCGGTGGAATAGTTGATGTTCATAGTTTGTTCGGAAATTGAAGGCTTGTGAGATGTACAGGCTTGCCTTTCTGCCAAACGCCTACACTTTCCGCGCATATTCTACCTATTTTGGTTTAAAGGGAATTGAAGGACGATTATAGGGCCAGCATAAGGGCATGTTCCGACGAGAAAAATACAAGTAGTATATGGATATTTTTTCTATTTTCTACTTTAAAATCATTATTTTTCGAAAAAGTCTATTTGAAAGACTTGCCAATAAAAATAAAAACCGGCTAAGAGCATGTAGGGCCATGCTTCATGTAGGGTTCCGTAGTTATGCAAAAACGGCGGGGCCGATTATGTTCGAAAACTTTTATTTTACAGTATTCTATAAGCACACTATTCATGATTCTTTTCATATTTTTTGGTTGTCATCAAAAGCAAAATATACGGTTGCATGTTTTAAGATGTACCTACACCTACATAAGATGTTAACTAGGTATAGTAGGCATACAGGCGGATATTTTTCAGAAGGTAAATGCGAGTTGGAGATGCAGTAAAAATATAAGTTTCACTGTTATAATTACTCGTATTTAAAGCTGGCACTATAAATTTCATTATTTGTATCAAACATGGTAAAAACCACCTCTTACTGATGAGGTTTTACACTTTCAGGAACAATTATTCTACCCCACAACCGTACTAACCGTAGTTTAAATTTAAATTAGTTTACCAGCCTTCATCCGTCCCATGGGCCGGTAGCAAAAGAGTTAGTATTTTTAATTAACTAATCAGTTAATAGGGGTGTGTCGTTTAAATGGTAATGGTCACCACTCGAGGATTGAATAATCTTTGTATCACGGAATAATGGGCAAATTCATAATGGGGGCCTAAATACGGGAGACAAATGAGGAAATCCAGTTGAGGCAATTGCGGGTGGTTTTAAAATCTTTATGAGGAATTTTATTTACGTTACGGTGTAATTTGGAAGTGTGCTAGAAAATTGCTTGCGCTTTCCAATATTTTATTAAAGGCCAAGCCAAACGTTGCCTTCGCTCTGCTACAAGTGTATCTAATAATTTAACGATACTAAGTTTAACTCATCATCAAGTAAGCGCAAGTAAATTTATAGGATTATGGGGGATATAAGGTCACATAAAATTATAAGAAAGCTGAAAAACTTCACAGGTAAATAGGAAAACCTTATCTATAAAAAAGAGATGGGAGAGGGATAGATATATTTTTTTATATAAGTACCCAACTGATTTTGTGTACACATAATTATAATCAGACGATCAGCACCACGAGTTTAAGTCTTTTGACACTTCAATTTAAGGAATCATTTACAAGAAATGAGTTAAAGTATTTTTTTCGGCTGAGAAAACAGGAGTGATATTGCAATGTGAATTTTTACCGGTTTTTCTTGGGTATATTTGTTTTAATAGGTCTTATTTAGGCCACTGAAATGCGTGAAATATCGTATCAGCTTCAATAAAACTATTTCTTTTCCTGTAAAGTTTATTAAGAAGCTAATTAATTCAATAAAAATCTGTAAAATGTTAAGTCAGGTTCCACCGAGATTTGAACTCGGATCGCTGGATTCAGAGTCCAGAGTGCTCACCATTACACCATGGAACCGGTTAATTGCATATTTAAATATAATGAATCGTTTAATGAATGTTTATTCAATGCATTTTGCCATTGTAATATAAAGCGTATTTGAAAATATTTACACAATAATTGTAGTTTCATTCAGACAGGACCAATAAATTATTGTAATATAATTTTAACCGATTCCATGATGTAATGGAACAAGAAAACATAACAACAACAGCACTCTGGAATTCTAATCGAGTTCAAATCTCGGTGGAACCAAATTAATATTTTTTTTAATTCGCTTTAAGTATAGTTGTGGAGCACAGCATTTCCGACTCCTTTCCTTGTTCATATTTATTAAGGATGCGATTTCGCAAAATTCGCAGACACATCGCTAGTGAAAACGGATGACTTTATCGTTAATAGTCCATTTAATAACGACGTAGCCGTATGTAGCAATATATTAGGTATATAAGTATATGAAAGGCCAATCACATTAGAAATATTTTTAAATCATATGACGTTATTTTCAAGGCAGGTAGAATTGAGTTCATGCTAAATTTCATAATGTGTGTCACACTGCATATTGTATAGGTACATACCTACTTAGTACCTACGTATATTAATTTGCATTGGCGATTGGTGAAAGTATTTAAAACTGGGCCAGAATAGATGCCTAGATTCGTCAGGTCGGCCATCGGTTCCATGGTGTAACGGTTAGCACTCTGGACTCTGAATCCAGCGATCCGAGTTCAAATCTCGGTGGAACCTGAATTTTTGTTAGAACTAATAGCCGAGCAATGAAAGGTTTAAAGTTCAGTAGTTAGGTTTTATTCGATATGTAAAGTATTCTATCGTGCTCGCACTTAGGTAATTTATTGGAGCGAGTCCGATGGCCTGCTTTACGTATCGAGTAAAACCTAACGTAATCGATACTTGCCAACTCATGGTACGGCTACTGAAAAAAAAATGTACGTTAGGTTACAATTAAAAGACGTACTTGGGTCAGATGATGTTTAGGGCAGAGTTGGGCAAAAAGTAATCTGATTATTTCTGAAAATTACATTTGTAGGTGTACTTTGTAATCTAGATTACAAAGTGCACATACAAAAGTAATCGGATTACTTTTTGCCCAACTCTGGTTTAGGTACAGGTAATCTTTGTTTTAGGGTAAGTAATTCATTCATTCATTCATACAAACATACAAGCGTATTTATATGTGTACGTAAATATATCACGATCCTCTTACAATCAAGGTACAGTCGCCATCAGAAATATGTATACGATACTACGTGCTCATAAATATCGGTACATGTACCGTAATGCCTTTGCAATAAAGTCGTGTTCCTATATTTATGGCCACCTTGTCCGCTCCCATGTATATACAGCGAATAGTATAGGTTAAATAGTATCTCGGTATACACACAATGTGACCTTTAGTTAATGCCATAGAAATAAGGTGATAAATCGTACACAAATACATGTCCTTGATTGTACCTACAGAAAATAAGTTCCAAGTATATAATTCGAAATCAATTACTTTCCTGCTCGCACTACTGAAATGTGTATGAGTGCGATCAGATCAGCAACAAACTCAGAGTCGTATTCAGAGCTCACTGCTGCGAACTGCACTATTTTAAATTTTTAAAATAGTCAGCAATTGAACAAATACATAGCTTTATTGTTTTAGATCGCAAGTCATCAATTATACGACTGACATTAATTAAACATTTCGAGTAGGATTTGATTGTTGTAATAAGTAGATATCGGTTCCATGGTGTAATGGTGAGCACTCTGGACTCTGAATCCAGCGATCCGAGTTCAAATCTCGGTGGAACCTGATTTTTTGTTAGGGCTATATTATATTTTAGATTTGTTCATGTTTTATATTGTAGAATGACATTGACTGTACACTTAAGTATAACATATGAACAAACACTTTAACGTGGGCAAGTAATAGAAAGCTGATGCTTACATTTTTTTTGAGCTCTCTGGCCGCTCAGATATATTCGATGGCGTTACACCATATATTTAGTATAATATGGATAGTAACTATTTGACACTGACTGTACCCGCTGAGATTTTACATGTGACCTCTAATTCTTATTTTACATGAGACCTAAGAGATAGAAATAGAGGTTTGCTCGAAATACCCAGATTCAGGCTAACCAAGTCTTCCAAAACAACCTGTGGCATAGGTCCAAAACTATACATATAATGCCATTCCGAATAGCATTAGTAGCATTATAGACTATAATATTTTTTTTGAAAGAGTGAAGAGATGGCTCGTGTCGTGGACAATGCTTTTTACAATATTTCTAAATGAAATATTGGACATTTCAATTTTATTTTTGAATTTATTTATTTTAATCTGACTTATACGATTTATTATTATACATTTAGTATTACGTAGTATTAAGTTAGTATCATAATTTTGAAATGTTGTAATTTGAAGTTTGACATGTATTACTATTATCAATAAATGAATATGAATATTTCTTATCAAGGTATTTACTTTTCTCATAATACGTTACAAGTAAAACATTAATTGATATTGTCTCAAAGACGTAGATTAGAATTGAGTTCATGCCAAGTTCATGTGTGTCAGTATATATACCTACAGATTTAGTACCTATATGTATTGGTGAAAGTATTTTCAGCCTCTGTAGAGGAGATGCTTAGTTTCGTCGAGACGGCCAGACGGTTCCATGGTGTAATGGTTAGCACTCTGGACTCTGAATCCAGCGATCCGAGTTCAAATCTCGGTGGAACCTGAACTTTTGTCAGGACTATTCATAAATAATTTACTACTCGTAGACAATTGTAGAAGAAAATGCAGTAGTGTCATAATTATTATTTAGTTAATAAATGATTTCGTTTTATTACAAATCCTACCTTTTACAATAATTAATCATCATCATAACAGCCGAAAGACGTCCACTGATAAACATATTAGGTCTGTCCCAAAGATTGCCACAATTACTTACGATAGTTACCTATTTAATTTGATGAATTTATTTAAACTTTCAAGATTATTACTCAATTTTTAACGATAAACGGGACTTGATCGCGTAAACTTTCGTTTAATATTATCCTGATGTTTCATACGAAGGGTACGAAGGGTGTAAAAAACGTATTATTATTGATTTCATTATTACTACGGAACCCTAGAAAGCCGTTATAAAAAGAGTAACACTCGTTTGCAAAAATATTGTACTTAAAAAAAATCGAGTAGGTTCACCTTGGCGGTGGTGGCTCAGTGGTTTAGACGTTTGACTTTCATTCCGGAGGTCGTGGGTTCAAACCCTGGCTCGTACCAATGAGTTTTTCCGAAACTTATGTACGGAATATCAGATGATATTTACCATTAGCTTTCGGTGAAGGAAAACATCGTGAGGAAACCTGCATACATCCACGAAGAAATTCAAAGGTGTATGTGAAGTTCCCAACCCGCTTAGGGCCAGCGTGGGGACTATAGCCCAATCCCTCTCATAAATGAGAGGAGGCCTGTGCCCAGCAGTGGGACATTATATAGGCTAAAATATTATATTAATATTAGGTTCACATTACAAGTAATTGCCTACTTAAATAAATTAAATTACCCAATTAACATTAATTTATTATAACTATAATAATATATTTTGTCCAAGTTTTAATCGTAGGTAATTTAATTACATGTCCTATGATTAATACTATTAATGCTTAGAGTATTTTGACTTGGGACTGTTCCAATTTAATCGAGTTCGAGGAAATCATGGGAGCAATATTCTCTGCAGATAGATATTATGGGATTTCATGTGAATATAAATTGACTTTTATTACTGAGAATAGAAGATTTCGGGGAATCCTATTTACATGCGAGCTTGATTTGTAAATTTATTAATATATCTGTGTAAATAAGTTTGTTCGCACAATATTGCTCGTTGAAATAGTCTAGGAGTAAGTAGTCAGATTTATTAATTCAAAACTACGATCAAAACTTTCAATGTCAACCGGACAACAAAAGTCTCTAATATTCAAGCTTCGTAAACAATTTTATGGGAAGTTATAGGTACTTTCAAAGGGTCTACTGAAAATTTTATTGTTGGAAAATATTGTGTTTTTATTATGTCTCAAAACGGCGGTTAGAAAAAAAAACTATTGACCGGTTCTAGCAAAGTAAAAATACATTCCTTATCATACCTAAAAGTAGTTTATCACGTGAAAGTAATTCGTACATTTGTCGTGCACATGCTAAATGCAAATTAATTATGACTTGTAAAAATATAAACAGAAATAGAAAGAGATAATTTTTTCATAGATGCCATTGTCAGAACTGGACCAAATTTAATTAGACCAATCGGTGACTATCAGCTTACAAATAAAAAAACCGGCCAAGTGCGAGTCGGACTCGCGCGCAAAGGGTTCCGTACCATTATCAATTTATTATTTAAAAAATACAGTTAAATCAACCTACCTCAAAAACTATAGGAGATAATTTAATCAAACCAAAAATCGTTGATAGAGTTTATTAATGTGCATAACATATATTTTTTTCAGAATTTTATATCGCGTAGTTTAAAAAATAGAGGGGGGGGACACATTATTCAGACTTTGAGAGCTGATATCTCGAAAACGATTTGCTTAAATAAAAATGTGATGTATAAACCTTCATATGATTTTCAAAGACCTTTCTATTAATACCCCACACGCTTATGTAAAACTAAAAAAAAAATTCTATCCCTCAGTTACATGTATGGAGGGCCCCCACCCCAATAGTTTTTTTTACAATTTAGTATCATAATCCTGTAGCGGTTTATACAACACATATTTTCACCAAATTTCGTTACTGTAGCATTTATAGTTTCCGAGTAAATCGGCTGTGACAGACGGACAGACGGACAGACGGACATGACGAATCTATAAGGGTTCCGTTTTTGCCATTTTGGCTACGGAACCCTAAAAATCATCAAAGTTCTGAGGTAACAAACGTAAAAAAACATAGTTTAATAAATTAATAGGTGTTTCTCCTGCGACCATATATAACATGGAACAATGGCAACTTCAGATTTTATAGGTTGATATTGAAATTCATCCATCACCGTGCTGCATTGAAGAGGGGATTAGATTTGTCAACTAAAATTTAGGAGCGTTTTTGAAAGGGAATTTAGTATGGCGAGTGGCATCCATGTTTTATTTGTTCGTAGTGTTTCTCGTTTATTTAATCTACAGCAATCGGATCCGCCAAAACCGATGTTGCTAAAAGATTCGACTTTCAAAACGGGTGCCTATTCTAAATGCAGAGATAATATTATGTCAGGTTCGACACACGTTCCCCCGACGCCCGAGTTTATCCCATTGTAACTCGATAAGATATTTATTGGCGGGTAACGTTCCAAAATGGAGCCTTCGTGTAACGGGCACTCGATGTCTACATTTTTATATTGTCAATATTTAATGTGATGCCAGGACAAGGAATACGTGAGAGGAGATAGTCCGCGGATGTAGAGGATATCTTCAGACAGAGCATGTGCAAATGTACCGATCGACAGTAGAATAAAAAAAACAAATATGGCTGACTCTCCATAGCATTTGACGTCTTTGACACATATCGTGAAACATGTTGGCAGATATATTTATACGTTAATACTAATAAATACCTATCAATAATTTTAACTAAGAATGTATGTGAACTCATGGTTTAAAGTAAGGTATTAAAGTATTAAGTTCGTAATAAAACCAAGATTGTGTTTTAAAAGTGCGTGATTATGGAATAATGCAAATTTGTTTACATTATTTAGATTCTGACGAATGGTACCTTTACACGGTTTTCAAAAAGCCTAATTTTCATCTGATCCATATCATTCATTTTTAGCACAATAAGTCACATATTTTCTATCATAAATAATATAGATATATATGCAACGTTGAGTTTACTCATTTATTAAGGAAACTATTGAACATAGGTTCTAGATAGGTACCATCGAAGTTCAGAATATTAAAACTCTACTAAGTAGGTAACTATATAGTATATTTAACTATTTTTATTTTAGTTTAAGTTAATTTGACGTGCCATGTTAAGCTTAGTAATTAAATCGTCTTACCAAATCTTTAGTCAACAGTTTCATAAAAATCTTCGAAGATTTTACTTCGAAATTTGAAACATGTTATCTTGAGATACATCCTAGACCAAACACCTCGTACAAGTAAACCTGTGTATCGTCCACGGCATACATTTGCGGGCTCGCTTAGCGACCGGTATAAAATATTGTTTTTTGCCAATATCCCGAACGGGGAGACGAGACTCCCGAATAGACCGAGAGCTTACGCTCTGTGTTGGCTTAATTTTGTAGTAGGTACCAGAGTTGGGACAAAAGTAATACGATTACTCCATTTGATTACTTTTGTATGCGTAATTAATGACGTAATTTTGATCACAAATATATGTGGATTTCAAAAGTGCATTACGTTACAGGCGCATTACAGTCGGTTTAATAAAAATGAAACCCCTGGTAAGCATTTTTTTGGCAAATGGTGGGACACATAAAATTTCGGATACAGTCACCGATCGACCCATCCCACCCTAACGATAGGCATGCTTATATAGAAAAGTACATACACGGAAAAAGCAGCAACTCGTGAGCAACATTGTTTTCATTACAGAAATAAAAGCCCTTAGAAGTATTCGAACCCAGGACCTCCATCTTGGCAGGCAAGATCTCTAGTATCACTACCGACTAGGCTACGGAAAGAGCTTAATAATTAATACCTATCTGTGTAAAATTATGTTACAAACAGATAGCACGTTCAGAAAAGTAAGTATTTTCTTTTGCATTTTTAAAACCACGTTGACAAACAAATATACCTAATAGTAGGCAAATGTGAAGTTATGCCTATGGATGCCTACTACTCCAGAGGCTACACATGCGCGTTATCGGCAATTTAAGAACGCTGTTCTCCATGTGAGCACATATGAAGACTCATACAGAAGCAGTTTATTCCCCTGCGGAATTAAGCATCACTAGAAATGTGGTCACCAGCGATCCAATTATTTCCCCCGAAATTCGTGCCTTGAAATTAACGGGCCACAGCAAATGGGATTGTCTTAGCCACCAATTATTAATAGTACTCATTATGGTGACGTATTATTTAATTAGCTGAAAAAGAGGTGACGGTGTTGGCACAAGTGGTAAGTAGTTTTCTGTTACTGTTTGTTGTTCATTACATCGTCAGTGAATTGTGTACTGCTGACGTAAAATGTATAGTTTCACGGGACAAAATACAACACGTACATGTTCCTAAACAATAAAACATTGTCACAATCTGTCAGTTAGATCAATGTACCTAATATTGTCAAAAAAATATATCAATCTTGCTTCCAATCCAGGCTTGTTGACAAAGACTTTGAAACTTTTTGTTTATTTGTAAAATAGAGAAGTGATCACTTCACCACTGATAGAACTTGGGTCTTAGGACACAAGCCTATTGGATACTTTTTAGGGTTCCGTAGCCAAGATGGCAAAAACGGAACCCTTATAGATTCGTCATGTCCGTCTGTCCGTCTGTCCGTCTGTCACAGCCAATTTACTCGGAAACTATAAATGCTACAGTAACGAAATTCGGTAAGAATATGTGTTGTATGAACCGCTACAGGAATGTGATACTAAATTGTAAAAAAAACCATTGAAGTGGGGGCCCTCCATACATGTAACTGAGGGATAGAATTTTTTTTTAGTTGTACATAAGCGTGTGGGATATTAATAGAAAGGTCTTTGAAAATGATATACAGGTTTATACATCACATTTTTATTTAAGCAAATCGTTTTTGAGATATCAGGTCTCAAAGTCTGAAAAATGTGTCCCCCCCCCTCTATTTTTTAAACTACGCGATATAAAATTCTGAAAAAAATATATGTTATGCACATTAATAAACTCTATCAACGATTTTTGGTTTGATAAAAGGTACGAAACCCTTTGCGCGCGAGTCCGACTCGCACTTGGCCGGTTTTTTAACTTTATGAACTATAATTCTGAAGTGTATCGCTAATTGAAAATAAATATATGCAATGATACCTATATCTGTTTTGAAGCTACATATAGTATTTCGCGACCGATTAACTTACCCTTAAGTACCTAGTAGCTATTCCTCGGTATATTTATTAGTTGAGTTATACAACTTACAAGGTTTACAAGTATCAAATGCATAAGTAAATTAAAATGAGCTTAAATAGGCAATGGAAATGTGAACACAAATAGTTATGATCCCTTTGTTAACCTCAATTTTAAGTAAAAAAATATCGATGGTTTTATTAAACGTGACATTAGGGATGCATTGGAAAATGTAAAACATATTTGGACTTACACTTTCAGTAGCTATTTAGCATCAAAAAAGGTCAACGTCAATTTTGTAAAAACAGGAATGCTTCCATCCAGTCTTTTTGGAAGGCAGCAGACATTTAAAATTTGTGGGCAGGCAACGACTTAATGAATTATTTGAGTTTACCGGCCAGATGCTGCTCTTGTTTTAGTGTTAAGATGCATTCAGACCAAAAGAGCATTCGCTGTTCTATCCCCCGCTCTACGAAATCAACCAATCACGTTTTGTGTAACGATCGAATTTCGAAGTGGGAGGTTAGAATAGCGAATGTTCGCTTGGTCTGAAATACCTTTAGCGAGAGAAATATAACAATAACGCACAATTTACATGAAATTCCACACCAGGCAGGTGTCTAGCTCCTAACCTATACGTACTGTAGGCAGCAATATGAAACATGCGCCTGTACATGATTGATGTCGTGAATGCTTCACTTTAACTCTTTATCGCGCTCGATATAGGGCAGAATACGATATCAATTTGCTTCCGACTGACTGGCGTACTCGTATACCTATGTGCGAGTGCTTTTTATTTTGGCTTTTGAGGTTTATGATTATAATTTGTCCGCATTTTTAGAATAGACGAGGTTCTTAAATTTGTATATTAGATGTCATGAACCAAAGAAAAAATACTGAAGTTTAGTAACACCGGAAGTGGATGTGGGTGGGTGGGGGAATTTTTTTTTTACTTGTATTTTTAAGTAGTAAATAACACTACTAGGTATGTATATAAATTTCAATATTATATTATATGTCATTATACCAAAGAAAAAATACCGAAGTTTACTAACGCCGGAGGTGGGATTAGAATCCGTCTTCAATTTTCGCGGCTGATGTCTAAACCACTCGGCCACTCCAGCTTAGTGGACACAGGTCAAATTTCTCGGGTATATGCAATCTGTTATAAGTATAAGCTAGGCAACTTTGCTTTGAACATACTCTAAGCACGCTAGCATGTATTGCCCTTTAGAGCCCTTTAGAGTATGGTCAAAGGTGACTAGCCTTATAACAAAATTGCATTTCGCTGGCTGTTTGAACTGTGACTCAACCTCGTATAATGGTTGTGTTATAAAAATATATAAAAAATAGTCAATTTGTCTAAGAAACTAGTACCTTAACAGGCAACTTCTATTAATGTCCCAAATAACCTGTCCTATTTAACGGAAATCAATAAAAACACGGTTTATTTCTGTACAAAATACATACATTTCATATACGAGGTTGAGTCATACGAGGTTTAGTCACACAACCATTGATATACCCGAGTGGTTCAGGCATCAAGCCTCGAAAGTTAAGAACGTGGATTCAAAAATATGTACTTCAAATCCCACCTCCGACATTGGTAGAGTTCGGTATTTTTTCTATGGGATATACATCATCAATATCATCATAAATCATCAGCCTATGATAGTCCACCGCTGGACGTAAGCCTCTCCTATTAACTACGCCTATAGACGCATTAGGAGGTAAATGCCTATAATCGCCACGCTCGGCAAGCGGATTGGCGATCGCAGTAATGTGTCCACTATTATGATGACGCTGCTGCCCATCATCAATCTTGTATCAAATAATGTATTCTTATTGCCGTCACCACACGGCCTATGGTATTATGCCATTTAATATAAATCACAGTGTCAAAGCGTGAGACATTATCAGTTTGTGTAAGATATAGTCTCATGATATTTCTTTAAAAGGCCCAAAAAATCAGGTTCCACCGAGATTTGAACTCGGATCGCTGGATTCAAAGTCCAGAGTGCTCACCATTACACCATGGAACCGGTGAAAATCTGCGTAAAATTATAAAACGTGATATGTATGTTCACGTCACTTGCTTATTCAAGTGTGTTCCGCACGTTTCTCTAGAAGTATTTTTCCTTACTATAATGGAGGTTTATCAATGTTGTTTTAATAATCGTAAGTAACAATTTTATTAATAAACAAACACTGAGCGGCACAGCTGCGCTCGCTAACTCAGAAACTAATGAAAAACCAAAGTAGAACGGAAAATTGGTATACTAAAAATTCAAAAAATTGCTTTTGTATTGCATGTTTTTTTTTTTTATAAAGAACTAGCGACCCACCCCGGCTTCGCACGAGTAGGTACTATACCTACATAAAAATCTTCCTCTTGAATTACTCTACCTATTAAAACTCTCATCAAAATCCGTTGCGTAGTTTTAAAGATTTAAGCGTACAAAGGGACATGGGGACAGAAAAAGTGACTTTATTTTATACTATGTAGTGATAGTGATGATCAATATAATTACAACCATTTATGAGAACCCCAAAATAAATATAGGTGTAAATATCAAGAATTCTTCGCCCGAATGTAAAATAATATAAATAAAAATTGGCATAAACATTTTTACTATAAATACCTTTTGGCACCCTGTATTGTATGTTTTCCATAATCCGTAAACGCCAATCTTCATAGGTAATTTAAAATCGATGGACAAACTCTATGGTATGTCATATCCTCATCAGCCTATATCAGTCCACTGCTGTAGGTACGAAGACCTATCCCATTATCTTTGCATATATAGTATTGTATTAGGAGGTAAATGTCCATAATCGCCACGCTGGGTAAGCGGATTGGCGATCGCAGCTGCACACTATGATGCTGCTGCCCATCATCAATCTTCTTAAAATGAACTGTTTGACTCCTGCAGGCCATTCTGCAATCTGATAAGTAATAAATGTATGAGAACGACAGATTTCGAACGAAAGGTCACGTGACCATTTCCGTACATTATTGTGGTCAAGTCACGTACTCGTATGGCTAGTCCTACAGCGACACCCACGCGAAGAGTCGGTATACTCCTATATGTTTTTAATTATACGGTTATTCAAAGTTGTAATGTAACATGAACTATAAAACTTTCAAGAATTCCATTACATGTTATGATTCTCCTCAAGTATCACAGCAAAACAAATGAAACAAAACAAAACAACCGAAAACAGCGAAACAAATGAACGCGCAAAAAGAATTTCGCGCGAAGCAAATCAGTCAGGTTGACACGTCGGGCGGACAAGTATTTACGACGGGGAATGGGGAAAGTTTTAAAAACTAACCACTTTTCATTTCCAACGCAATCTACGGGGCGAACGACAAATGGATTTGGGACATGACCATGCTTGTTACACGTTCCATTTTTTTAGCTGTTGCTTTGTGTTTTCAGGTTATTCGGGTTCCGTAGATTCCCAAAAATAACTATCGAGCTGTACCTTAAATAGTGATCTCTGATCTATATTGCATTTTTATAAACTTGAAATTTGAACATAGTTACACTGACACTTTTATTCCAGATAGATTCGATTACTCTGATAGAATAGAATCGTGTAATATTGGGTTAGCGATATGGCGATATGACACCACTGTTTTTCAAGTAGTACCTACATATGTAAATATAAGTTTGGGAAAAAAAAATCTTAGTGTGCAGTAGATTCCTACCTTGCTACAGGGCAGCTTAATTAACTCACCTGGTGCTTTGTCGTTCACGTGTTCGAGTTTGAGTAATCCCTAATTTTTAGAAAATATTTAGACCACCGTTTTCGAGTAGTTCCATGAAAATATATATTTTTTTCCTTACAAGTGTACCTAATGAAAAACATTGTGTGAACCACGGGCCGTACAAGAATCATGAACGCGTGTGAAGTCTGAGTTTTCCACGGCAGTATAATCTAAAGTGCTTGCTTTAATTATTTTCAACGAGTCTTGCTCACGCTTATATGGAAAATCATGATGATATGTTGAAGTCAGTAATAAAATAGCATATAAAGGTTTCCTTCTCTGCCCAAGGAACCCCAGCGTAACCCTTAGAAAAGTTGTCGCAAAACGATTTGTACGGCGTCGCGCGATATTGCGCGGGAGACGGATGGAGCGCCCTTTAATAAAATATGTACTCGTAGCGGTCCGAACTTGGAAATTAAATGGCTTTAAACATTGGAGACGTTGGAGAGCTGCATACTGGGTGAGATCTGGTTAGTGAAACAAGATTGAACAGGGTACTAGGGACAGTCACGCTGATAAACGTTCATTATGGAGACAATCAAGAAATTGCGATTTTTTTTTCTTAAATTATGACATAATATTCGATTATAAGGAAAGGTCGAAGTAAACTCTCGTTCAAGCACGTGCTTCGCAAGCATCTCTTGGCAAAGTTGCGTGACTGATAATCTTCCTCGTATTTCATTGTGGGTACACTTGTATGTATGTACATATACACGATGCCCATGAGGAAGGGGAAAACAATCAACAGCGGATTTCTGACCAAATTTGACGTCAAAAATGTCATACGAAGTTTTCTGGATTGAGTCTATTTTAAGAGAAAATTTGATTTTTTCCTAAAACCGTTTTAGCCCGTTACCATGTCGTCTTAGTCTTGTCACACTCTCACACTTAAGTGACAGACATCAAATGAACAAAAAAATCTTTAATTACCTAGCAAATACAAAAAAAAACGTTTAAACGTGTTTAGTCAAAACTCACTTAACATTTTTTGCTTCTTTTAGTCTCAGTAATATGCTGTTAAAATTTTTCCCCTTCCTCACGGGCACCCTGTATGTGTAAGTCTATTAAGTATCTATTTTTAGACTGCTATAGTTGTGACATCATGTTACAATTTTCTAGCCTGCACCTATCAAACCTCTCGTTTCGGCCCAGTGGTTGACTGGTAGAGAATGCTTTAAGGCATTAAGTCCGCCATTTTGTCCTTTCATTTTGTGCAATGAAGTTTAAATAAATAAATAATTGAGCCTTAATTGATAAGTATCAATTAGCTCATAATTAATGTTTTTTCTCGCGATTTCTGTGTTTTCTCCATAGTAAAATAATAAAAATAAATAAATATCTTGGGGAGGACAACTTTGTTAAAAGTTACCTATCCACGTAAGTTACCTACTTTCTGTTACTTTTTCGATCCATTTAGTTCTTTTGTTCGATTCATAAGAGCTCGAATGGATAGGTAGGTACTTACGGTATCTTTTTAATAACGCAATAACAGTTTATTTGAAATACCTGGCCCAAGTAAAGCAATTCTTGTAGGTATACAGTGTGTAAATCTAATAGTGTAATCATGGCTTACAGTTTTTTTAAAGTTACTCTTAATTATGACCACACAGAATTTTTTTAAGACTATCGGAGCAGCAATGTAGGTATGAACATTTGTTATTATTGATATGGCAGTAATGTCATCTGCTTTTGAAGCTGTCAACGAGTGTTTGACTCGCGTATATTGCTCTACATTGCGCGCCGAATTATTTTGTATGGAAAATTTTGTTGCTCTAATTTTAAGTAAAAGTTATTTAAATGTACTTATTATGTCGTAAACAAACACCCGTTAAAGGTGCATGCAGACCAAAAGAGCATTCGCTGTTCTATCCCCCTACTCTACGAAATTCGATCGTTACACGAAACGTGATTCGTTGATTTCGTAGAGTGGGGGATAGAACAGCGAATGCTCTTTTGGTCTGCATACACCTTAAGAGCTTCGCCCGTATTCGGAAAAAACATGTACAATCAAAGGCAGAGTTAGTTACCTAATAAATTATATGTATAATAGTTACGTACAAATAAGTACGTATTTTATTTATTCAAGTGTTATATACATACGTGTAGAAGTGTAGATAACTACTATGTAATATCAATGTATCTATACAAATGTATACCAATTCGTGTATTACCATCGGAAATTTCATTTCTTTTATCAAGCGGTTCCATGGTGTACTCTGGACTTTGAATCCAGCGATCCGAGTTCAAATCTCGGTGGAACCTGTTATTTTAGTTATAACAATTGATTTAACTAGCCCATATAAAACACAAAAAAACTGTATTAATTACTTAGAAGTAAGGTTTGAATACTTGAAAGATTAAAACTAACTATGTATCCATGGATCCTAAAAATAGTCGTATTATTAGCGGCTTGTTAAGTTAGCAAATGTTTACGAATAAGGGGGTTATTCTTTAGATAGAAATAAAAGATATCATTATCTTATCTTACAAAACTCAACCAGATCTTATGTTGTGGGCGAGTAACACTATCCATAACTGCTTACCATCAAATGATCGGTTTGCTAGGTTACCCCGTATGACCAAAAATCCTTATAGGCCCGGTATTTTAACACTTTCATTGAGGACGAGCGCTACGCTCGTAGCCGATCCCGTGATTTTTCTGCTTTGTAGCGAAAATGGACCTCCCACAGAGAACTCCCCTCGGGAGTTCCCCGCGCTCAAAGTGTTAAGAACCTCTTCTAAAGTATAAATAATCTTGGCTTGCTTCTAGTATATTATTATAAAATTTATAATATGACGTGAAGTGATATTTACAATTACCACTAAGTATAAAATTTGTTTGACAGGAAAATATTTTTTTGTTTAACAAAAAAAAGTCAGGTTCCACCGAGATTTGAACTCGGATCGCTGGATTCAGAGTCCAGAGTGCTCACCATTACACCATGGAACCGCTTAATTGCACATATCAATACTCATATATAAGCCATTACTATAAAATTAATGATCATGACTGATAAGTACCAATAAAGTATGTTGAAGTATTTTATTTGTTCAAGTGAAAGAAGCAAGAATAACATTGAGTACTTAGGTAGTAGTTGGAAATTTCGATATGTTTATCAAGCGGTTCCATGGTGTAATGGTGAGCACTCTGGACTTTGAATCCAGCGATCCGAGTTCAAATCTCGGTGGAACCTGTTCTTTCAGTTATAACTATTAATTTAATTAGCCTTACCGAGGCATATACGAGTAAAATACAAAAACTGTATTAATTACTTAATAGTAAGGTTTGAATACTTGAAATATTAATACTAAATACATATTCATGGATCCTAAAAAAAAGTCGTATCGTCTATCTTATCTTAAACAAATCGACCTGGTCCCACGTTAAGCTCAACTAAATCTTGTGGTGTGGGCGAGGAG
>JALPQI010011568.1:0-31580 GCA_025490895.1 Thaumatotibia leucotreta | reverse complement strand
TATATGAATAAGGAGGTAAATATCACCCATAACGGAGGTAAGTACGGAACTACTAACGAGAGTGCTAGAAGTTATAATGACACGAGTTAGTATTCCGCTTACCGACCGTGATGCATACAATGTTTTTCATCACACTAGCCGGCAAAAAAATAAGTTTTAAGACAAAATATTATTAAATAATGTACTGACACTTCAATTCCTCCCGCTACGCATGCAAGCAATGGCGCGCTTAGATAGCATAGTAAATGTGATGAAAATTGTTTTATTCGAAAATAATATTCTAATACAAGGCAATATTTCTCGTTCCGTTATATTTTTTATTTTTTTAGTTTATAAACAATCAACGGCAAGAGGCTCAACAAACCAGTGAATTTCGAAAAACGGAAATTTCGTGCATCTATCTCTGTCAGTCTAACAAAAGCTACATTAAAGTGACAGAGACAAATAATGGAAATGTACTATTTAGGGTGTTTGCAGTAAACCCTCTGGTTTACGACAGTTCTAAGCATCGTGAGGACAAATAATGAATCTACTCGTAGAGTCTAGATGAACTCCAAAAAGGCCTAGATGCTTCCTTACATTTGCTTTCATAAAAGCTTTCAGAGAAAGAACTACGATTTGCTACTATGTAAACTTTAGTGATTACAGGATTTACAGGGTCGCGTTTTATAAGGTTACAATTTACAATGTTCCTGTTTGCCTCTCTTTCTAGCCAATATATGCGTGCGTTAGAGAGGCAAACAGCGATATTGTAAAATAATTATAACTTTTTAGTACAGATGGTGCCTTTTTTATTTTATTTTATTTTCTTTATTGGGGAAAAAAACAGATACAGGCCAACAGTATTTACAGGTAGGATGAAAATGTTATGCATAGCCTACATCCTAAGACAATTCCCACTAGGAAGTCTGCTAGTAGTTCTGGGATGGCATTGTGATCGGAACTAAAAATACAGAATTATTCTATTCTTATTCTAAAACTGAATACAAATGCATATACTTATTTTAAACATTTTAAGCTAAACAGTATAAATTATAAAACTACTTAAGAGATAAGGGCATAAGGGTAAGGGGTTTGGTACACAAAGAGGCTGAAGAGTAGCAAAATTAAAATTTAAAATGTTAACAATGAGCTGACTTTACGCTTAAATTGATGTTTGGTATTATTGAATATGTCCACCGAGACTAGGCGTTTATTATAGTTATTACATATCCTACGCAGCGGGGCTCGCACCCCAGCGTTTGTAGCAGCCATCGGGACGGCGAATAGGGTCTGATTTCGAGTCCTGTAGGTGGAAGCTCGGAAGCTAATGGCCTCCAGTAGTTCCGGGCAGTTATATTGACCTGTACATATGTTAAATAGGACACTGGCGTCTTGGGCGTGGCGTCTGCTCTCTAGCGTCCGCAATTTGTACTTATCCAGCAGTTCTTGGTATGACATAGACGTCTGTTCCATTCAACATGGCCACTCGTTTCGAATTTCATGTTTTACGCACTTGTGTCATAATGTACTATTATAAAACGCGACCCTGATAAAAACTCGTATTGTTTGTAGGGTTTAGTACAGTCAACCAATTGGAACCTAAATCGAGAGTCTAAATCAAATTGTAAGGAACTTACTAAGACATGGTTCTAGAGTGGCCTAGAGTTGCACAAAATGATATCGTCAGTACAATGCATCATCAAAAGCTTTAACAAAAAAATCTGGTACGGTCGGCTCTAAAAATATGATGGGTCATGCGGGGCAAATGACTGTGAGGTGAATGCAACCGATTAAAATATTACTATGAACTTTTGGAAGATAAAACATTGTTTGATTAACCCTTTCACAGCCGGCAAAAACAAATATTCGTTTAAATTTGTACTCTAATGCACTATCAACAGAGTTTAAGATCACAACTGCGAAAATAACGAGTTAAGTTCGTGATCGGCTTGCAAAGAGTTAAATCAACACAATAGTAGGCATAGGTAGGATCCTTTTACATAACCCATTAGATTAACACGTTCGACGCCGGTGACACAGCGTCTGTGATCAACAAAATCTAACTCATATGTCAGTGACACACATCCGTGATCAATATACCTTGATATTTTTCTAACAAGAACGAGAGATTGACAAAATTAAACATCAACATAACTGCTATCGATGAGTTCATCCTGTTCTCATAAAAATGATAACTTCGCAAAAACAGGTAACCAAGAAATACAGGACCCATCTAGGCTTTGTTCTAAATACATAATATTCCATATTAATAATTTCCTATGGCTTTAGAGTATATTTTATTAATCTTTGCAATTTTGATGGGTATTAAATACAAGATATGAAAAAAATTATGTATCATTTTGAGTATGATTTGCTTTCGTGTAATTTATCTCTAAGCTACGGCATTTTTTTTATTTATTAAATTTATTTATCGACTACAATAAGACTTCTCGATAACAGTTATGTCGATGTCTAATTTTGTCAATCTCTCGTTCCTGCTAGAAAAATATCGAGGTATAGTGATCAAAGAAATCTTTTTCTTATGCCACTAGCATAAATCAAGTACCTACTCCTATGCCAGTGGTATAGAAATATGAACGTTTTTGACATAAGTGCTGTGTCGCCGCCATAGGAGTACAGTCTTTTCAGTCACACGTGCGTGTCACTAGCATACGAGTTCTATCAGATAATTTCGAGCGGCATAGTATTAGCAATTAGTGAAACAGTACTGGAGGCGAACGGTTTAAGAGAATTTTCGATTAGTTGCATTTACCTCACAGTTGCATTTGCCCCTCACGACCTTTAACGATTTTGATATTTGTACCACGGGCATACATTATAACTATACCTAGATATATTCCTAGCCGAAACGAGAGATTGACTAAATCAAACATCGACATTACTGTTATCGATGAATACACCCTATTCTTATAAAGATGCTAACTTCCTAAATTCATAACCAACCAAGAAATACAGGAACCATCTACGCTTTATCTTTAAATATCGAATACTTCATATTAATTATTGCCTATGGCGTTAAAGTATTTCTTATTAGTCTTTGTTCTTTTAATAGGCACTAAATATAAAGTAAAAAAATGTATCGTTTTGAATATGATTTGCATTCTTGTAGTTTATCTCTAAGTTACTGCGCATTCTTTATTTATTAACTTTATTTATTGACTACGACAAGACTATATCGATAACAATTATGTCGATGTTTAATTTTGTCATTCTCTCGTTCCTGCTAGAAAAATATCGAGGTATAATTATAAAACACATAATATTTTCAAAAACGACAGTACCTGAAAGAATGCTTCAGGAGATATCCTGAACTGTCGACCTAGAATGGTGTCCACAATGTGCGTATCACCCCAGAGGTGCTTTGGCTTGCTCGCGTCCTCGCCCACTCTTCTAAACAAAGAAAATACTCTTTAAAGTCAAAGTCAAATAATTCTTTATTCAAATTGGAATAGCAACAAACTCTTTTGAATCGTCTAAGTATTAAAACTACTTCCGGTTCTTCCGGACTTATTTTTTCAAACAATCATGGTACATCTTACAACTAACATGCATTAAAAAAAACATAAAATTGGTTTTAAATAAATTGAAATATAATAATAACAACAAGAGATGTAAAGTCTCTAAAAAGTCAGAACATGTATACATATGTAATAATTTATAGAGAAGTAAAGGTTTCTTTCCGAATAGGTATATAATAATAACATTATATAATGCACGTTTGGAGATGTACAAGGTCTCCAAACGTAAATTATCGTAATTGAATGTCATGACTTTAACAAACTAATAATTGAATCCTAAATATATTTGGTAAGCAGCAATGATAAACATCTGGATACTTCTACAATGCGCGCTTTTATGCTAATCATAAGCAGGCAGTGGAACTTTGGTGCAGATGACAGACGTATGACGTAGGGGCTGCATACAGTGTTTTTATTTAGATTCTATGAAATAAAATAAAAAAATTGAAATGAAATAAAATTTATTTACGACAAGCACAATGAACATATACATATCTTACAAATAAGCACACAACAACGGCTTGCCACAAAAGGGTCACAACTCAACATGTAGCTGGCTAAGCCAGCGCTGTTCTTCCGTTGTGACCCATTCTAGAATTCTAGATGATAGATAATCGCTAACAACTATTGGCCTCTTTAGTTCACGGATATTTTATTCACACTTAAGACGGCCAGTACTTATAAAAACATAATCACATAAATTACTGACTTTGTCATGTTCATAGAAGCGTATTTTGTACGTAATTTTAAAATAGAGATAATTTTGCATGAAACCTGTGTGACTCAGGAGACCGTAACCATGAAAATAACAGATAAGAAAAAGTTGATTCACCCATGTACCTTTTCGTAATGTAGTCAATGTACAGCGACTTGATCCCACAAGCGGCCGACTCGTCGGAGCTGAAATGTTCAGTGAGATCCTTTTCTATATTTGCCTTTTGTTCACTCGTGAGCTCCTAAAACACATAACCTTAATTGAATTCAAACTATCATGTCGTGAGACATATTAAACTAAAACATGATTATGATTCTAATTCAGTAACAATTTTAAATAATGGATTACATATACCAAAGAAAAATAGACCAAGATCACCAACGAATTGCGAATACCTTACGGACGTATTCAGATAGAAGGTGCATGCATGTATTGTATTGCTTGCCCTTAGAGTATGGTCAAAGGCGCCTAGCCTCGAAAGGGATTGCCCGAGAAAATTGACTGGTGGTTGCTAAGACCGAGTGGCCGAGCGGTACAGGCATTAGCCACGAAAGCTGATTACGTGGGTTCGATTGCCACCTCGGACGTTGGTGATCTTAGTATATTTATAATATCCAACATAATATAAAATACATGTGAAAACAAAAATCGAAAATTTTATTTGAGTTTTACAAAAACTTCTGCAAAAATTCTCGATAACATTATGTGAGAATAATAAACCTTACGCTACAGACATAAAGTCCACAATGTAGACGTACCTGTAAGTGCAGCGATACCATCAGCATGTCTGTGGACATGGAGTGCCGCGTGGTGAGGTAGCAGTGCTCTGAATAGTCCACATGTGAGAATAATGAACCTTACGCTACAGACATAAAGTCCACAATGTAGACATACCTGTGGGTGCAGCGATACAATCATCATGAGGTCCCCTGTGGACATGGAGTGCCGTGTGGTGAACTGGCAGTGCCCTGAATAGTCCACATGTGAGAATAATGAACCTTACGCTAGACATAAAGTCCACAATGTAGACGTACCTGTGGGTGCAGTGATACAATCAGCATGTCTGTGGACATGGAGTGCCGTGTGGTAAGGGAGCAGTGCCCTAAATAGTCCACATGTAAGAATAATGAACCTTACGCTACAGACATAAAGTCCACAATGTAGACGTACCTGTGGGTGCAGCGATACAATCAGCATGTCTGTGGACATGGAGTGCCGTGTGGTGAAGTAGCAGTGCCCTGAATAGTCCACATGTGAGAATATTGAAACTTACGCTGCAGACATAAAGTTCACAACGTAGACATACCTGTGGGTGCAGCAATACAATCAGCATGTCTGTGGACATGAAGTGCCGTGTGGTGAACTGGCAGTGCCCTGAATAGTCCACATGTGAGAATAATGAACCTTACGCTAGACATAAAGTCCACAATGGAGACGTACCTGTGGATGCAGCGATACAATCAGCATGAGGTCCCCTGTGGACATGGAGTGCCGAGTGGTGAGGTAGCGCCAGTGTCCCGAGTAGTCAGCAGGCGAAAATGGCTGCAGTTCTGACTTGCGCACTAACTCTTGAAAGATCTGTCAATAGTCAGATTGAATTATTTAAATTAAAAAAATAAATTATAAATATTAGATGTCATATACAAAAGAAAAATGACCAAGATCACTTAATGACCGAGGTGGGGATCGAACCCACGTACTCAGCTTTCGCGGCTGATGCCTGTACCCCTCGGCCACTCGGTCTTCGGTCGGTAAAAAAAGAAATGTTAATAATTCAATTGAATTTACACGTTTGCAATAATTTGCTTTAAGGTGCATTCTACGAAAAAGTCTCCGGGAACGTGACGGCTATGACAGCTACCTAAGAAATATATGGAAAGTGCGAGAATTCTCTATGAATACAAACACCGTATAAAACATTTAAAAATATTGGGCTATTTCGAGGTTTTTGCAAAATAAGTTCCGGTCCCTGCTCGCACGTACTCGTTGCGGATTTTATCGAGCCTGGTGACGCCGCACATCCAACTCGGCATCTTCATTTCGGGAATTTGGATGTTATGCACGTTCTTTTGGGTTACAGGCCATGTCTCGCTGTCTTAAATAAAAACCAGCCTTAAAATGGTTTTGTAGGTCAAACCCTTGAGATGTATTAATGTTGAAAATTAATAAACATAATAGAAGTTTTCGAACAGTGCCTGTGTAGTGTACTATTAACTCGCTTGGTGTCACCACCATTAATGTAATAAATAAAAAAATCTCGGTGTTCTTAAACCTTTTATTAAATACTATTTAACTAATTCTATTCAGCATATTATTTCCTCAATTAACACGTCCGATGCCTGTGACATACATACGCGACCAAAGTAATCGTATAAGGATATAGTTGAAGTTTTTTGAGCTGAGCTCGTTCTCTTAAAATTCCAGTAGCCTTGGGTTGTAAACCACAAAGTAAGATAACAAGCACTCAGTAAAAGCAGAATGTAACTGCCTTAGAAAGTTAGTTTAGATTATCGACTCTATTCTTTGCACAATAGACAACAAAATATACAAACTAAATAATGGCACGCGACTAATGATCCTGGCGGCACGCCTTTTATCTCTAAGTGCAAAATGTGGGAAGTGTTATTTTTTGGTCAACGCATTGTTATTGTTAGGATAAGGGTACAGAGCCGATAATCTAGTGAACATTTACGGTACCATATTGTCCTTTTTCTACTCAACAATTTTTTTCGACTACCTGGCAGTTATATAATGTAGAAAAAGTTATGAGCGCCATTATTTAGTTTTTTATTTTGTAGTCTATTGTGCAAATAATAGAGTCGATATTGTCGATAATCTATACTAACTTTCTACGGCGGTTATATTCTGCTTTTACTGAGCGCTTGTTATATTACTTTGTGGTTTACAACCCAAGGCTACTGGAATTTTAAGAGAACGAGCTCAGCTCAAAATTGCCCAAGTATACTAGCATAAATTAAGTTCTCACTCCTATGCCAGTGGCATAGAAATACGAACGTTTTTGACACAAGTGCTGTGTCGCCGGCATAGCAGTACAATCTTTTCGGTCACACATGCGCGTCACTGGCATAGGTTTTCTGTCTGATAATTTCGATCGGCATAGTATTAGCACTTAGTGAAAGAGTACCGGAGGCGAATGTGTTAACCGTGAAACAGTTGAAACCTACTCACCAAAACTGCCTTCTTCGTCTTATCAGAGATGTGTATGAGCGAGTGTATGGGGCCAACGGCCACCGTGCCCGTCGCGTAGCTGCCCAGCCGGAACCCAACCGTGGACAGCTTGCTCTCCTCATCGATACCCACGGTGAACTCGCATTTATTCCTGGGGTAGAAGGAAATAATTATGAAGACAAATGTTTGCTCATGATCAAACTGTTTAAACACTTTCGCAACCAGGCAAAATTTCGAACAATACCCCAGAAACCAACAGAACTGGCTAGGCGGGCAAGAACGTGAAACTTAATGCCGCACGCCGCGAACCGCATAGTGGCAGAATGTCATGATGCCTGTGCCCTGTGCCACAAATTTATTTGGAATGGAATTAAAAAAGAGCACTTTCCCGGCCTAGGCCATTAAGATTTGTATTAAATCCTATTAACAACCAGGGCTCGGATACCGGTTTTTACTCCATACAAAAGAACGAAATCGAATTTCGTTCTTTTTTGTTCTTCGGTATATCAATTCTTTGTTAATGGAGTAATTTAAAAAGACGACGTTGTTAATTTCATAACATTGTGAGTACTACATAAAGAATATAAAACATTTTAAATATTAGGCTATTTCGAGGTTTTCCAAAAGAACCGGTTCCGAGCCTTGTTAACAACTCCTTGTCCTCTAGTCACACCTGAAACGTCATACTTCGCAGCCTATTATAAGGAACATAATAAGTAATAACAATATTTCATTGCATGTTTGAGAATAATAATTTTAAAGGTGGTTTACCTATATCCTTCAGTGACTGGCGACCTCTCTATTGGCCTTAGTTCGAAGCTGAGCCCATTGTGAAGTTTGCGCTTGGCTTCCAGGGCATCACGGTTGTCTCTGTCTAGTTTCCATCTCTCATTGTCAAATTTCATTAGTAGGTGCTTTATTTCTTTTTCTTTTAATTTCAGCTGAAAATATTGTACAATAATATAAAAACTGGGAGCATACACTTTCAAAAGGAAGTCTTATCCTCCCAACAATAGCCAAGCAGCCTTATTTGGATTAGTCGACTTTCCTTTACGGAAAGGTGTTTGTCCAAATACCAAATGATATTTTTATAGTTGGTACCTGCTTATGGTATTTATTGGTATTTTATTTGATATTTATAGGACTTATCCTAATAAGGCCCATGGTCCTACTTATAATACTTATTTATCCTCTTAAGGCTTAATGTACATTACAATCTACACTCCAGTTCAATTAAATTTAAACCATTAAAATAATAATGTCGCATTTCCTTTGATTGATTGATTTTACACACAAACTAAATTCACAACTATTCAAATAAGAATGAAAGAACATTAAGGTGCATTTAGACCAAACGAGCATTCGCTCATTCTCTCTCCCACTCTATGAAATCGACGAATTTCAACTAATCACGTTTTGTGTAACGAACGATTTTCGTAAATTGGGCGATAGAATGAGTGAATGCTCGTTTGGTCTAAATGCACCTTTATGGTGGGCCTATCGAGGTTAAAATGAACAAATTTCAAATTCTATTCAATTAGAAAAAAAAATAACTGTGTTGCATTTGTTTAGCTTCATACATCAATCAGACAAATTAAAATCAACTTTATCTTACAGAAAGTACGAATTTCAATCAAATTTTTTAAATATTTATCTTGTATGGCTGGGCCTTGGGAGAATTAAAAAAAAAATACATGAATAATTATTAACCTGTTCTTCATATGGTATGTTCCAGTAAGGAGTGGTGGCATCTTTAATCCTCTGCTCCTGACTGACATCTTCTTTCTTCTTTTTGTCAGGACCCGCACCCTCTTCCTCTTGCTTTCTCTTCCTAACCAAAGGATCTGGTGCTGGTTTAGCTACTTCAGCAATCAGTGTTTTACCTAAAAATAAATATGTAAAAGGGGTTTTCACCACACTGCTCGTAAACACGCTGTTTGTCCTTCAATTTCAGAGCGCAAACAAAACTGTGTTTTAATCTCTAGAGGTTAAAGTAATTTATTTTTAATCTTCTGGATAGACTAAAAGCTGATTTGTTTATGTTTTGGAAGTTGAGGACTTGCAAATAAATACCTTCTAATTTGTTATGTTTGAGTTTTATTTCGCATGTTTCCTCGCTTTAGTGTGGTGAAAAATGTTGTGTTTCACTCGGCAGCTAAGCTTGTTCAACTCTCGTGCCTTAAAACCCTCGCATCGGATTCCATTTTATGAACCACGAGCGCAGCGAATGTTTCTAATTCTGGAATCTTTCGATTGGTCGGGTTTCAATATTTGCATGAGAGTTAAACAATCACTTTGCTCCCTAGTAAAACAAATAACTATTTCATCCTTAGTTGTCCTAGTAAACAACTTTCTAACCTCCTAATACACTCTTTTGCTTTAGTATTGTCTCAGGGGTGTCACTGCACAGTTTAGGTTGATTTTGCTAGTTTTTTTTGCTTGTCATAACTACAAATCTTAGAATTGATATAAAATAAATTGGAGTGTTTGTACATGAAATCTTCTCAAGTGACAACCCTAAGCACTCATAAAACTGCAGCTGCACAAAGAAGATTCATAGTTTGTGTTGTAACAAATAACAGTATATTTTTATACCCAAATCACATTTTGGATTGTGTCATATTGTGGGATTTTGTTAGCTAATGTTATTCTGTGATGCTACCTATCAGAAATCTAGCAATCAGTAGCATATCCAGAAATCTCCATAAAGAGACCCAGCTATGTGTTTTTGGAGCATATTTATGAGTACGGAAAGTATGAGACAATATTTATAGTACAATACAATACTCTTTATTGCACACCTTGTAACATAAAAAAGAAGATAACAAAAAAATTCGAATCTTAAAGGTAGAGGTAACACAACAGGCGGTCTTATCGCTAAAGAGCGATCTGTACTGTGTTGATATTAAATAAAGTGTTCATGGTACGTGTTTGTGGTTGTGTATCAGTTCGTGGTCATAAGCGAAATTGGGTTTTCCAGGTTTTCAAAAGTTAACAACAAATATTCCTACTAATTATACATATTTATTTAACCTTGTAAGGCCCAACTTACATTTCATTTCAATGAAATTTATACCTTTCATAAACTTAATAAAGTTGTGCTTTGTTTGGTTGATTTACAAACAAACAAATTTCACCACTATTACTTAGGGCTTGTCCGTTAATCACGTCATACAATTTTGGCCTATTTTAGACCTCCCCCTACTCGTATGGTGATATTTGGTGTTATTTTCAGGACCCCCCCTAGCCAATATGACGTGTAATTTATTGCCAACTTAAGTAGTCCTTTTAATAACACTTGAATTAACATACTTTATTGCACATGTGACTGTTAAACTATGAACTATCAGGGTTTGACAGTGTTTAAAAAAAAACAGATTTATTTTTTATACTACCTATAATGCTGTTTAGCAAAAAATTACACATAATTTGTCCAATAACCCTCCCTCCCCTATGGTGATAATTAGTGATTTTTCTTGACCCCCTCCCCCTATACAGTATGACGTGATTAATGGACAAGCCCTTACATAGTAACCTTCAAAATAAGATTGAAAGAAAATAGTATGGTGGGTGTTTCGAGGTTAAATATATCCATACCTTTCCATGAGTAGCCATTAAGGGCCTCAATTGCCTTGTTCCGATCTTCATCATTCTGGAAGCAGGCAAACAACCAGTGACTGCCATTCTTGGGTCGCTTTATCTTGCTTGTATTGAGTGACAATTTCTGGTTCATCAACTTTTTTAGTTCCTGAAAATAGATAGTACCTACAGCTGTTATTGTTAAATATATTATGTGTCTTTTTTTAACAACTTTCATATTGTGCAGACTCAATGAGGATATATTTTGATATAATAGTAGTAGTAAGCACCTTATTGTACATAGATAATGTAAATTACAACATAATCTTACAAATTTAGGCAAGACAAAGGTGAACTTATAACAGATCTCTTCCAGCTAGAGTTGGATATTATAATAAAAACGATAAACATACAATGCACAATAAGCATAGGTACTGAAGAATAATGTAATGTCATTTAAATCAAAATTAATGTTAGAGACGCATACATAAAATAATAATAACAACTTTAAGTTTATAAATGATTTGTTACCTGAAATACTTAAATCCATAAATGGTTTGTGGAAAATGACCGGTACTATATTTATATGATAAAATTCCTTCCAAATCTGTTGAGACCGTTTCACATGAGCACTGCGTTTCGATGCAAGCAAGAAGAGCGACAGACTTCATCTGTATTAATGCATGTTTATGTACGTGTTCCTGCTCATAATCTGCATACCTAGACAAAATTATTCGTCCAGCGAAAAGTGTAACCAAGTTCGAAAGTTTAACTTACCGCTATGCCATAAAACTTAGGAAGTCCACGAAGTTCTATTTTAAATTTTTCTGACGAGAAGCCGCCTCTATCTAAATAGGCATACTCCTCACGAGCTCCAGTTTCTTCACCATCACCCATTACTTCAATTATAAAAGTATTTTTTAAATGAATTCATAAAACATAAGGAAAGGATATGAGTGTATACGTTTTAGGTTATCCCTCGTTGTTTTGACACTTGAGATGTCATATTTCTTTTTTTATAATTTTAGTCCTTGTGGATATGCGAAAGCACTAAGCTATACTGCCTTATATCATTTTTTACTTCCACGCACTGTCAACACGGTTTTTAATAATTTTAACCCTTTGACCATTTGACAGCTCTGTTAAAGTATTCAATTTCAAACCTTACGTAGTTGTAAATAGATTTGGTTTTGTTTTTCATATGACGGCAAATATGTTGCCAATACCCATTAAAGGGTTAAGCCCATATTACACGGTAGGCGTCAAGCCTCCCTGCAAATGTCACCTTGGCAGTTTCTTGGCATTTTTACAATACTTTGAGTATTTATAATAGCAAAGAATATAATACTCTAAACTAAAGAGTTAAATACTCAAAGTCACAACACCATATTTAAAGAATTATAGAGTAGAAGTAATATAGCTGTAGGTAAGGAGAACTTCCCAAAAATAAGTTTTATTAATTAGACTACGACATCATGTCATCTCGAACATGAAACACATTACCACGTAGAACTCTTAAGCCGCGTTTCCACTTAAGGTGCGTGCAAACTAAAAGAGCATTCGCTGTTCTAACCTCCCACTCTACGAAATTCGATCGGTACACAAAACGTGATTGGTTGATTTCGTAGAACGGGCGCTAGAACAGCGAATGCTCTTTTGGTTTAAACGCACCTTTAGTGTCCTGATTGAGCATTCGTTCGTTCTTGGGCAGATGAAAACAGGATTTCACATAGCAAAATGTTCGTTCGTCAGCTCACCGTGAATTTGCAGTGAATGCTCGCTCAGAACACTAAGTGGAAACACGGTTTTAAAAGGGAAATACCCGCTCTGTGTTTAGTTTAGACCACTCAGGAACTATGTCGAAGCAAAGATACGAATACGATTGTAAGAAAGCTCTTACGACTTGTAATTATGACACGATTCTAGGCACGTTTTTGATACTTTTTCTGCCACTATGGGGCGGTGAAATAGCAGCAATTTAATATACATTATAATTATTATCTTATATTTATATAATATTTTCAGAAGGGAAGAAAATTATTCAGAGTTTTGAATGCGTTATTGAGTGCACCTGCCTCTGTTGAGTGTTGGTTGTCATTTGTTTCTGGTCTTGTCCTTTCCTAGAACTGTTGAAATGAAGAAATGGAGTCGTCCCCCCTCATTCGTGAACGTCTCCTCATATCTACCGGCTAAGTATTGTTTTGTTTGTCCCTTTCGGTTTAATAGACATGTTGATAAGACCGAAAGGGACAAATAATACTTACGGTTGCTAATTTAGGAAACGTTTATGAATTATGAATAAAGTTTGTTTTGAATTCCGCGAAATACAATACTGCTGTAGGTATCATAATGTCGACAACAATGTAAGTAACAGAGAGTTGAACTATTTCTTATAAACAATGGTCCAAATAGCACGGAGCTCCTGTGACTGGGAAGTTTTATAAAATTTTCCTTTAAGTTTTAAGTGGATTGTGTAAGAAACCTTTACCATATTATTTTACGTAAGTACCTACTTTGTTATTTCTGCCTAACCGTATTTCCGTTAATAGATAAAGTAAGAGTAGATTTCTATTACATTTACTTTGGAGGGTCCCTAGCGATCCTGACGAGGAGTAGGTACTTAGTTACAATTACTACTTAATACTAAAGCATTTAGTTAGGATAAATGATAGGTACGGGATCCATAAAAAATATAGAGTGCCGGTCTGGTAGAAGGTACGTAAGAATAATATCTAGCAAGATATTTAATTATTCCTTTTAAGTGATTAGTGCCTTCGTTGACGCGTTCGTGATGACGCAATTCTAAATAAGAAAACTCCAAGTAAAGGAGAATAAGTTTCACGCCCTATGCTTCAGAACCAAAAAGCTAAAACTTTATAACGTTTGGCTCTGATACTTATGAAAAATATTATGTAACAAGTAGGTACCTATATACTATGAGTAATGTTCGTGGGTCAAAATTCTTTTCGTTGTCTTATTTGTGTCCCTAAAAAACGTGACGCAATGGTGATTTTTGTATGAGATGATGTTTTGTTTTCAATTTCTGATGTATGGATCTATGTAAAATCTAGCGTGAAAAAGAACTGCCAGTGCACCGGATTTTTTTTATATACTTAGACGAAACAGCAACTAAAAGCGTGACAGAGTGGTATGAAACAAGACAACGAAAAGAATTTTGACCCTCGTAGTCAATGATATAATAAGTAAAGATATGCTACACCGGCTCTAAAATTGAAGCGCTCAGATTGTGATAATTCTAACAATCGCTCTTAGTCCTACCCAGACCACCGAGAGGTGTGTACCACTGCCAAGTTCTCGCAAATCACGTGAACTGCGCCCTAAAATGTCATTTTATGTTATACAATAGTGAAAACCACAAAATAAAATGCATAAATGCCCTTAGCATCACACATCATGCGCAGTTAAACTGAATTATATATTTTTTTAAATTTTATTATTTATTGAAAATAAATAGGACGCCATTTTGACGTTTTTGACTGACGTAGAGAAAAAGACAAGCTTATGCGGTTTAAGGTCGAGAGTAACAAAGATAAAACAATGTTTATCAATAAAAGAATGCACACGCGATTGTCAAATGCTAGTTGTCTCTTTTTTATTTCTTAAATACGAGTATATTATGTATTTTGCCATCTCTTTTACGCATTTTGAAGTATGAAGATAGGCGTATGTCAACTGTCAATAAATTGTAGGTGTATGATGTGAAGTATTTATTTCGCTCATTTTGTTAGAGTATAACGTATCTTTACTTATATACACAGAACTAAGATGACAAAGAATGATGGACAACGATTAAAAGCGTAACCAAAAACGAAACGCAAGTGTGTGCGTGAATTTGTCTATGTGTGGTCAGGAATAGGGTTGCCTATTACAACAGAGCAATTATCTATCGATGTTTGACTGTTTTATCGACAACATGGTATTTTTTATCTTCTTTTTTTTGCTATAAGTTTTATAGTACAATGTGAATTGAGGGTGTCGAATTACAAATTGCAAACGTTTGTGAACTTATTATGTGGTGTTCCCCTTAAATTTTACAGAAATAATAAAAATCATATTATTATCAAAAAATCTCACAAAATATAGTAAGGTCCTTCAAGTTTGTTAAATACACATTCGTATTTAAAAACTGGGACTATGACGGCATCTAATGTAATAGACTGATTAGGTATGTTTATCGAACTAATATCGATATTGGTAGTTCAACATTTAGTCAAGCTCTAGCGTAGCGTGACAATTTATATTTTTACACAAAATATCCTTTAATATTAACTATTGTGATAAATTATTAGCGCACAGTGATAGGATAACTAACAATTAATGCTAGAAAGTGATAACTGACACGATTTATGCTACTGAATCGACAAAATATCATTTGACAACAATCAACCGGCAAATCATATTTACCTGTGAAACGAGTGTTTGCAGTCATTTCTTCGGTGGGTAACAGGACAATCCTTTACACTACACGATACCATGTCGGTTTAATTATTTGTGTAAATTTACTTCTTACTAGAATTAAATATAAAATCACTTTTAAATAACAGTCTCCGTCGAGAAGGCTGATACGGCTGATATGTCACTTCGAAAGTGGGTACGCTTTTGGGATTGTTTTCTATCTCTTTTGCACTCGTGTAATAGTCATATGACCGGTGGCTTCACTTTCACACGCTTCCTTTCTCTATTAAGCGCTAGCGCGGATTCTAACTTTATGCTTATATATCATTGCTCGTAGTATGATACTTATACACCATACAAAAAAAACGTCAATTGCATTAAGGCATGTAAATGAGAGAAGAAAAAACAATTTACACATCAAGTCACGGCCAGAAACCACGTGATTATCTAATTACTGAAATAAAAAAGAATGATAGTTCTTAATCGTTGATTCCATTTTTTTTTTATTTCGAGTTATAATAATGACAAATTATTCCGAATTAAGTAGGTACAATAATTATATAAACAATTCTGCATATGGCTTTAAAGTCTTTAAACAATCACGTACTGACTATTTGCTGCTTATACATTTTTCTCTCTTATACACTATGATTTTCCTGACTACTGAAGGGAATATATGTAGGTATATACCTACATATATTCCCTATATATTGTGCATCATTTAAGGTTAATGGCGACGAATCTATATAGATTCGTCGCCATTAACCTTAAATTTCTTATTCTGCTCTTCTGAACATAGATACCCAAAAATATACTTCCTCAAGCCTCATTACGTATCTCAGCCAATACTAGTGTCTTCCCTATTGCTAATATAATTAAACTCATGTAATTTTACTTCAGCTTAAAACGAAATGAGTTGCGAAAGATTTGATTTGAAGACTATCCGAAGTGAGCTAGATGAAATCATAACAACATCATCTGGATGCAACTTAGTTCCATCATCGCCTGAGATTACGACTTTCGACACATGCCATCCAGTATTCAACCCCCAATATTTGGAAAAACACGAAACAAACTATAAAGCAATAAATGCTATCATAGAAATCAGAGCAATATGGAAATACATTATGTCAGAAGCTTGTTACACCTATCCAAAAATATATTCAAAATTGACCATTCCCATCAATGCTGATCTAAAACGGTTATTACAAAAACACAGACAAGACTTTGCAGTATACGATAAATCTGACCAAAAATGGTTGATCGAACCAAATGAAAATAAATATAAATTTTGTTACAATGGAAAAGATTTTGTAGAATTCATAGATGCTAAAAATGACATGACCAAGACCAGCAATAGACTTTTACTTGTAGGAAAATACACAGTGTTGATACAGGAACCAAACTTACTATACTCCACTGATAGTGCACCAAATTTATACGAAAATTTTGTAATGCCGAAGATAAGTTTGACGGTGGGTGTGCCTGGTTGTGGAAAGACGACATATATTATTCAAAATCACAGGCAAGGTAGTCTCGTATTAACATCTTGTGCAGAGGGTGCTCAGGATATTAGGTCGCGAATGGCAAAAATAAGGGGCGGTCAGCCTCCCGATTATAAGGAATCTTACAGAACGGTAGATTCTTACTTGATGAACAGCCGGGGCAGGTACCACTGCGTGTGGCTAGACGAGGCGCTTATGGAGCACCCGGGGAAGCTGTTCCTCGTGTGCTTGTTCACCGGCTGCCGACAACTGCATCTGCTTGGCGACCCCAACCAGCTCGGATACATAAATAGAGTAAAAGAAATAAAGTTGCAGTATTATAAATCATCATTGTTCTTCAAGCCAACTAAAGCCCTAACCGTGTCATACAGATGTCCAGTAGACGTGATTTCCATAATTTCTGGAAAGTACGACGATGGTGCTTATTCAGCATCTAAAGTGCTGCACAGTTTAAGTAGCAAGAAATTTACAGCTCTGAAACACGTTCCTAATTTGAAATCGGAAGACGTGAAATATCTGGTGTTCAAACAGGCTGAAAAGAAGCGTATGGAAAAAGCTAAATATGATGTCTCCACCGTACATGAATTTCAAGGTAAGGAGGCACCACACATAATCCTGGTGAGGATGTCGAGGAACTTGAGTGAGCCGTTGTACGACTCCGCGCCGCACCAGCTGGTGGGGTTATCACGCCATAGGCAATCGCTAGTTTACTACACGCCTGTGACCGACAACCTGAAAAAGCTCATTGATACGAAACGCACGTATCGAGAGATTAATGAAGTACAAGTTAAACTACAGGGTAAAAATAAAAAGCCTGAACATAAGTAAACATAATTAAGTATCTACCAACTTAGGTACAGTCGAGTGCATTAATATATAGACACATTTGTAAGGGATCAGTATGGAGAAGTGTATATATATTAATGCCCTTGACTGTACTAAGGAATTCTTAGCTAGGTACATAATTATTTGTGTTTTACCAATTTCTATAATTTTAATGTGCGCCGCTACTAACTCTTTAGCAGCAAATAATTTTATTTGTGTAAATATTTTCTTAAAGCAATGTTACAATAAATATTAAAACAACAACAATATTTAAAATCTGTATCGTGCGATGTGTGATACTGATAAATAAAATATGTTGGCTGCTAAGAAACACTGTCAACCTTAAAGCCTTTATATTATATTATTATGACCATACTCGGTTACCTCATTTTATTTCTCAAAAGTATTGAAATGACTGTGTCCGTACGTGACGTTTTTATGGAATGCTTCAATAATAAACTTAAGACTATTCTTAAAACTAACAAGTCTAGGATATTAAGAGGTTAAACAACAGGCGAGAAACCATCTCCACAGCCCGCGGCATGATTAAAGCGTTATTGGATTGCGAGGTGTCCCGGCTCCAGGAATTTAATAACGCGGGGCATTCCGCGGTCCCCACGCCACCTATTTGCAAATCTATTAATTCCACTCGAAGTGGACAGTCGGCTTGAAAAACGTCCCAAAACTGTTTAGCGTGGCTTATATGGGATGCTGTTCTGATCGCTACCATTATGTATTTGCAACACTTACTTAAATATGTATCCTCCTAAGGCCCAAGGTCCTTCCTATAGTAATAATTAACTTAGTTGGTGGCATACAAGTACAATAAGTAACATTAAAAAAATGTGATCTATGTTTGGGCCTGGACGAGTATGAAACAATAATACTAAAATGGTAGGACCGTGGTTTGCAATGACTAGGAGAAAATTTCGCCTTGGGCCTTTAGGAGGTTATGGTATTAGCTGAGGTGACGTATTATTTCTTCCTCTGTAGCTTGATAAAGAATGCAAGATGTAGGTATATTATATTTAAATTAATTTGATTATACAGGTTGTTCGCGTTGTCTTGCTTAAAATAGACACGTAACTTGGGACATTATTAGAAGTTATATTATATACCTATTGCCTTTTGTACCATATCATAACCATACCTAACCTACCTACATGATAAATGAAATTGTAAGTGTAATATAAAAGCCCTTAACTTGGCAGTGTATCTTAAAAGATACATACTTTTTGACCCACTTTTTGTATTTTTTTAAAGACAGAATTTTTTGCTCTTAACAGCGACGAGGAGGCTCGCACGATTTTTAAAATTCTGCCAAGTTTAGGGTTAATTTCGGGTGACTGAGGGCATATGTCAAAATAAGTAATATTAAGATGTAGTTAGGTAAAATAAAGCTCGCAACTTGCTATACACTTGTTCAGACATTAAAATTATTTTTTAATAACTCAATAATATTAAGAGTTAAAGACAATAGTTTCTAAGAGAAATTATATTATATTTCACCTAAAGAGGCTTCCCTTAGGTATATTTAACACAAATAAAAAACAACCTGTACAAATCAAAGTTGATTTGGTATAGAATTCTGGTATAGGTGTAATTTTCTCTTTTACACTCATAATTTGTGGTATATCAATTGATATGTACCTTTTATAATCTAATCATTTTACAATTTCGCTGTTTGCCTCTCTATCGCACGCACATATTGGTTAGAAAGAGAGGCACACAGCAAAATTGTAACTTTATAAAACGCGACCCTGATGTAAGTGTAACAAACGTTAGGTACCTACCTAGGTACTATGAGATGGGTCTATTGTAACTGCATACCACTGTAAATAATTATGTGTAGCTAATTAAGTCAAGTTCCTAAGGCAATTTGATAAAGGTATTTTACGTATTTTTTTAAATATCAATAAGTATATCAAATTGTTATTGCATTTAAATTAGCATGCTGTTGTACATATTATGCATATAATTCTGAGCTGTTTTATCATCATACCTATTAAAATACTAATGAAACCGAAAGCCAAGCTGTATCAAGATATATAAGACCCAAATCTTTAAATAATTAATCTTAGAAATGTTCTCCAAACTCCAATACAGTTTACGCTAAAAGTCAACCCTACAAATTATGATTTTGTACCCGTTTCCTATAGCTCAGCCACATGTTTAGCGTGTAACTGTAATCATTTAAGAGTTAAACAAAAGTAAATCGAAAAATATTCCTCCGAGTGTACTACGGGTGACATTCCGTCACACCCCAGAGTGTTGGGCGCCAGTGAACCATTCCGTCGCCAGCCGCCGCTGCAGCCGCGTCGATCGTTCTAGAAGATG
This sequence comes from Thaumatotibia leucotreta, assembly GCA_025490895.1. Taxonomy (NCBI): domain Eukaryota; kingdom Metazoa; phylum Arthropoda; class Insecta; order Lepidoptera; family Tortricidae; genus Thaumatotibia; species Thaumatotibia leucotreta. Next base: position 11,493 of record JALPQI010011568.1, on the reverse strand, counting down.
CGGGATATACGAGTCCTGCTTGTACTGTCTGTGCGGGTCTTCTCGCTCCTGGCCTACTCTGGTCGAGAGAATGCAGGTAAGCTAATGTTAAATAGTATATTTCTTGTACGGTACCTAGTGTATAGTCACTTAACCCTGCTTCACGAGTTAACACAAGTAAATCCAAAAAAATATTCCTCCGAGTGTACATTCGAGTGACATTCCGTCACACCCGGAGTGTTGGGCGCACTGAGAGAAAAATGCCATGTGAATTTAACAAAGTTCGACTTGTTGCGTGGTTATCCGGTTGAAACAAAAGTATTTTAGTAAACGGAATCAATCACAATATTGATGACACAAGTCGAATTTGTACGAACAACAACCAGTGAGCCATTCCGTCGCCAGCCGCCGCTGCAGCCGCGTCGATCGTTCTAGAAGATGCGGGACATACGAGTCCTGCTTGTACTGTCTGTGCGGGTCTTTTCGCTGTGGCCTACTCTAGTCGGGAGAATGCAGGTAAGCTAATGTTAAATAGTATGATTCTTGTACGGTACCTAGTGTATAGTCACTTAACCCTGCTTCACGAGTTAACACAAGTAAATCCAATAAAAATATTCCTCCGAGTGTACACTCGAGTGACATTCCGTCACACCCCGGAGTGTTGGGCGCCAGTGAGCCATTCCGTCGCCAGCCGCCGCTGCAGCCGCGTCGATCGTTCTAGAAGATGCGGGACATACGAGTCCTGCTTGTACTGTCTGTGCGGGTCTTCTCGCTCCTGGCCTACTCTGGTCGGGAGAATGCAGGTAAGCTAATGTTAAATGTATGCTTTTTCACGGTTTAGCGTGTATGCAGTCACTTAACCCTGCTTCATGAGTTAACACAAGTAAATCGAAATAGTACATTACGACACAAGGGCGAAAAACATGAAATTTGAAACGAGTGGCGATGTTTTAAATCGACACGAGCGAATTTCGTTTTTGCACGTGTCTCGTACGATTTTTAGTGCAGATAGCCCTCCGAAGTTTTGGACCTGACGTAAAATGACACACTTCGATCTCGCACTAGAGCCTAAAAAAGGCACCATCCGTACTAAAAAAAAATCTTCCGAGTGTACATTCGAGTGACATTCCGTCACACCCCGGAGTGTTGGGCGCCAGTGAGCCATTCCGTCGCCAGCCGCCGCTGCAGCCGCGTCGATCGTTCTAGAAGATGCGGGACATACGAGTCCTGCTTGTACTGTCTGTGCGGGTCTTCTCGCTGCTGGCCTACTCAGGTCGGGAGAATGCAGGTAAGCTAATGTTAAATAGTATGTTTCTTTCACGGTTTAGCGTGTATACATTCACTTAGCCCTGCTTCACGAGTTAACACAAGTAAATCCAAAAAAATATTCCTCCGAGTGTACATTCGGGTGACATTCCGTCACACCCCGGAGTGTTGGGTAAGCTAATGTTAAATAGTATATTTCTTGTACGGTACCTAGTGTATAGTCACTTAACCCTGATCCACGAGTTAACACAAGTAAATCCAAAAAAATCTTCCGAGTGTACATTCGAGTGACATTCCGTCACACCCCGAAGTGTTGGGCGCCAGTGAGCCATTCCGTCGCCAGCCGCCGCTGCAGCCGCGTCGATCGTTCTAGAAGATGCGGGACATACGAGTCCTGCTTGTACTGTCTGTGCGGGTCTTCTCGCTGCTGGCCTACTCTGGTCGGGAGAATGCAGGTACGCTAATGTTAAATAGTACCTATATTTCTTGTACGGTACCTAGTGTATAGTCACTTAACCCTGCTTCACGAGTTAACACAAGTAAATCCAAAAAAATATTCCTCCGAGTGTACATTCGAGTGACATTCCGTCACACCCCGGAGTGTTGGGCGCCAGTGAGCCATTCCGTCGCCTGCCGCCGCTGCAGCCGCGTCGATCGTTCTAGAAGATGCGGGACATACGAGTCCTGCTTGTACTGTCTGTGCGGGTCTTCTCGCTGCTGGCCTACTCTGGTCGAGAGAATGCAGGTAAGCTAATGTTAAATAGTATATTTCTTGTACGGTACCTAGTGTATAGTCACTTAACCCTGCTTCACGAGTTAAGATAAGTAAATCCAAAAAAAATATTCCTCTGAGTGTACATTGGAGTGACATTCCGTCACACCCCGGAGTGTTGGGCGCCAGTGAGCCATTCCGTCGCCAGCCGCCGCTGCAGCCGCGTCGATCGTTCTAGAAGATGCGGGACATACGAGTCCTGCTTGTACTGTCTGTGCGGGTCTTCTCGCTCCTGGCATACTCTGGTCGTGAGAATACAGGTAAGCTAATGTTAAATTGTATGTTTCTTGTACGGTTTAGCATGTACATGTCGGCGGTAGAGATGGGTCGTTTCCGGTAAATTTCTAATGTAATAGGGAAAGTTACCATTTGGGAATGTCCCCCATACAGTTTTGGGAAAGTTATCGGAAACAGTACGTCACAGTCGGCGGCTGATCGTAAAATTTCCCAAATCACGAAATGTCATGGCCTCATGGCATATCGTGAAACGGCGTCATTTCAGGATTTGACTAAGCAACATGCGCCATAATATCGTTCCAAACTCAACGTTAAACGATTTGCCTAGTGACATATCATGAAATTCCTAGGCATATCATAGGACACCGCCATATCTTAAAAAAAGCCATAAGCATCTTAAATTCCTCGTAATCTGGCGGATTTTGCGATAAGATATATATGCATACAGTTACTAACACTGATTCACGAGTTAACAAGTAAATCCAAAAAAATATTCCTCCGATTCGAATGACATTCCGTCACACCCCGTAGTCTTGGGCGCCAGAAAGCCATCTCGCTCCAGGTTTACTCTAGTCGGGAGAATGCAGGTAAACTAATAGTAAACACAATGTGTTTTTCCCCTCACTAGCTCGTAAAGCGCTTTTTTACCATTTAAGACGAGCGGGTAAAAACGTATCTTATTCACTTGTGAGGCAAAGTAATCTCTAATTCCCATGGCCCACTACTGCCTAGTATAAATGGATCTGTATGACCGTAGTAAACATGCGCAATCGGAGCTCGCGATAGTGAGGGGAAAACAATTGTATTACACTTGGCGGCAAAGTTTGTGTGTGCTAACGGTCACTGAGATTATGCGCGCACGGACGGACGCACAGACAGACATGGCTAAATTATAATGGTTGCACCAGACTTACACGCTGAGGGTTCCGTACCACTGGACAACTACCTATACGATACCTAACGAGTACCTACCTACATAATATTACAGAAAAGAGTTGTTTTCTACTAGACCCGATTCAAACCAATTTTGGGTGTAAGTTTGCATGGTAATAAGTACTAATAACCCTACATCGTACGTGAGTATATATAACAGACAAGACAACGAAAAAGATTTTGACTCGGTTACCAAGTTTCAAATTTCAACTGTAGGTAATAGCTCTTATAGTTTTGAAACAAAAGTGTCTGTGACATACGGATAGGTGGATAGTTAGAGATGACGAATCCTTAGGGTTCCGTTTTTTGCCATTTGGCTACGGAACCCTAAAAATGATCCCAGATAATTGAGATTATATAATGATAAATGTAACTGTATAATTAGAGCATGGACTACTTGCCCAGCAAATATGACAACGTCGAAATGTCAGATAGGGTAGCTTTCAAAAATATTTTTTTGCTACGTTCCCTTAACTACTACTTTCAGGTCACCACGCAGAAAGCCAATCGGCGTTTGACCCAAGAAGGAGAGCGGCCTAGCTAAAATGCCATCTTGCGCAATCGTATACAATAAGAGATATGATAAATTGCTCTAGAAAATAGAAAAAAGAAAAGAAAATATTGGCTATGCATGCAGCTGTGCTGAAATGGCGCACCGACTAGGTACATGACGAATTCGCGGTTAAGCCTTCTGTCTGTCTCACCTCACCCAGTCGCGTAACAATAGGGTGGCAGGGCTGGCAAAATGCCACGGGCCCCCGACCCAAGAGGGTCCCGGCCCAAGAGGCAGTTAATTTAAATTCTGATTGTCTCCTGTTCGTTGCCGCCGCGATTTGGGTTCTACTTTTCACTTACGATCAGGTGGAGTGGAGCCACTTTGTTGTGCCAACGTTATTTTTATTGGGTCGGCAACGCGCATGTGACACCCTGAGGTTGCAGGCGCCCATAGGCTACGGTGACTGCTTTCCATCAGGCGGGCCGTATGCTTGTTTGCCACCGACGTGGTATAAAAATTTAAAATTAAACTGAGTACAATGTGACGATTTTTACTGATAGGGCCCCATCAATATAATTTGCCACAGGCCCCAGATGGTATAGTTACGCCACTGACCTCACCTGTGACACACTAGTTGGGGTGACAATAAAGACCCATTCTAGAAACATACAATTTTGAAGTTCCTTTGATAATTACCCTTAAATTTTCAGGTCACCACGCAGAAAGCCAATCCGTGTTAGACCCTGAAGGGCAGCTGGTACTAAAATGGCGCACCGACTACACCAATCGAAGGGTCAAGTTCCAATTACTGGTGTCAGATTCGGCGCCAGTATTCAAATGGTTCGCTCTTGGTTTCTCCGATCGAGGGGACCTGGAGAATTCAGATGTGTGTGTGCTGTGGACTGATTATAATGGCTCTGAGCACTTCGAGGTTTGTATTAATTGTTGTTGTTGTATTCTGGCCATTTTTAACGCTAGCCCAGTACTTTGTTGGGGACTTCACATACACCCCTGAATTTCTTCGCAGATCATCTGCGAAAATATCCAGGGGTGTACGGATGTATGCAGTTTTCCTACACCGTATTAAAGCTCTTGTTAGTATCAAATATGGCGCTTGTGAAAAAGGATAGAACTCCCTGAGGCTTGTGAAAAACGGTATACTTTATTAAGTACTGTATATACCCTTTTTCCCTAAGGCCACAGTTGTTGTATAAATGAAATAAAATAAGTAAAAAAAGTTTTAAGTTAAACGGTTTTTATTGCACCAAAAACTAGAAAATAAAAATTTGTTAGAACTAACCGTAGATGCAACTTTTTGTAGATTGCTCACGTGAAACTATTATCACTGTAGTTTTCCCAAGTCGGATGCTGAAAGCCACGTTTAGCCTCTATGTCAGTGGATTAAGCGTTACCTAATCGGAAACTATTACCAAACTGAAATAAAAACGTGGGGCGTACGCAATTGTGATTAAGTCACTATAGTTATTTAAGAACACACATATAAATCAAGACAGTAATAGTGTAATAAGTTTTGTTCTGGCCTTGATAAAAGCTATTTACCTCTGTGGAAGTGATGGAACAGATGGATGATTAAATGCAAAATTAAAGCTACAATTACATATTTTGAACTTGTATGTTTCTTTCTTCATAATAACGCCCCACGTTTTTATTTCAGTTTAGTAAAAGTTTCCGATTAGGTAACGCTTAATCCACTGACATAGAGGCTAAACGTGGCTTTCAGCATCCGACTTGGGAAAACTACAGTGATAATAGTTTCACGTGAGCAATCTACAAAAAGTTGCATCTACGGTTAGTTCTAACAAATTTTTATTTTCTAGTTTTTGGTGCAATAAAAACCGTTTAACTTAAAACTTTTTTTACTTATTTTATTTTCAAGTTTTTAGTGCAATTGTTAAGTTAATTTCCGATACTATACCGATATTGTTTGTAATATATAATACAATTATGCATGCTAAGTAGCGTTTATACTCTCGCGCTTTCATCACGAATCACGACACATATGTAAACGTAATGGACATTACCTATTTTATGTGTAACGGGAGGCAAATCCCTGCTGAATACATATTTTTAGAAATCCGACACCATTTTTTAAAATTTAATATCTCGATTGACCAAAGGCTCGGCGTGGTTAATGTAAGGTTGAATGCCCGAAGTATCTCAAATGGACGTGTTATTCATACAATAAGTACCTTAGATAACAGAGATCTGACAATAAGGAACATATCAATCAATTTGGTTTATTGAGAATTTCAAGTTTAAATTTTTATACAAGTCGAATTTCGAGACTATAAAATATAAACTCTGAGTCGACCAATCGGAGGACCGCAGGTCTGACGGAAAGTCCGACGCGAACCAAGGGCCTAAAGGGTCAATCCATGCAATCTATCAACCGGAGGGCCATAGGCCGGACGGCACTATGACACGCACTACGTGAATCCGAGAGACTCACACTCTCTGTATATCAACCGGAGGACCGCAGGTCCGAGTGCACGTCCTACGCAAACCACCTGCGCTGTCAGACTATCAACTGGAGGGCCGCAGGCCCAACAGCTCGCCCTACGCGATTCACTCACGCTGTCACTCTATCAGCTGGAGGGCCGCAGGCCCGACGGCTCGCCCTACGCGAACCACTCACGCTGTCACTCTATCAGCTGGAGGGCCGTAAGCCCGACGGCTCGCCCTACGTGAACCACTCACGCCGTCACTCTATCAGCTGGGGGGCCGCAGGCCCGACGGCTTGCCCTACGCGAACCACTCACGCTGTCACTCTATCAGCTGGAGGGCCGCAGGCCCGACGGCTCGCCCTACGCGATTCACTCACGCTGTCACTCTATCAGCTGGAGGGCCGCAGGCCCGACGGCTCGCCCTACGTGAACCATTCACGCTGTCACTCTATCAACTGGAGGGCCGCAGGCCCGACGGCTTGCCCTTCGCAATTCACTCACGCTGTCACTCTATCAGCTGGAGGGCCGCAGGCCCGACGGCTCTCCCTATACGATCCACTCATGCTGTCACTCTATCAGATGGAGGGCCGCAGGCCCGACGGCTCGCCCTACGCAAACCACTCACGCTGTGAGTCTATCAGCCGAAGGGGCGCAGGCCCGACGGCTCGCCCTACGCGATTCACTCACGCTGGCACTCTATCAGCTGGAGGGCCGCAGGCCCGACGGCCCGCTCTACGCGAACCACTCACGCTGTCACTCTATCAGCTGGAGGGCCGCAGGCCCGACGGCTCGCCCTTCGCGATTCACTCACGCTGTCATTCTATCAGCTTTAGGGCCGCAGGCCCGACGGCTCTCCCTATAAGAGGTGTGCGCCACGCCGGCGCAGCGGCGCCGCGCCGCGAGACCCACGCCGCCGCCGCCGCCGAGGTTTCAAAATTCACGCCGCGACAAAAATTTTACGGAATAAAATCATTTAAATTACGCGCCACGCTGGTCACATTGACAATAAACGACAATATGCTTGCGAATATCGACAAGCGGTTCCCTCTGACCGAAAAGATTGTATACGCAGCATTTCTGGATTGCAGATTTTCAGATATTGATACGCACCTAAATACGAAAAAAATACACTACTTGGGCAGAATTCTTCCCAATTGTACAGATTTCTTTTACAGAATTCCAAGTCTACACATTCCCAATACTACAGATTTAAAAACCTACAGTATCCCAATACTTTAATATTCCAACATTACGGTTTCCCATGTCTACAGATTTTCAATAATATTACTGATTGATTCCTATGTCTACAGATTCCATATTCTCTAGATTTCACGTCTACTGATTCCCAACTGTAATGCTTTTTTCAACACACTTGCTTGTAAGTCGTAACGTAGGTCTTATTGAACCGCTTTTAGGCTTATAATCCAGCTAGTAATACCTATTACTAGCTGTGTGTTTTTTCATTATATTATATTGTTCACATCGTCGATCCCACAGTGTCTGAAGACAAAAGTCTTCAATCAGTGCTTCCTACCCGTCATGACGTACGGAGCCGAAACGTGGACACTGACGGTACGGCTGGTCCACAAGTTCAAGGTCGCTCAACGAGCTATGGAAAGGGCAATGCTCGGCGTCTCTTTGCGGGATCGAATCAGGAATGAGGTTATCCGGCAGAGAACCAAAGTGATCGACTTAGCCCACCGTGTTAGCAAGCTGAAGTGGCAGTGGGCTGGCCATATTATCCGTAGAACCGACTGGCTAAACGAGTTCTTGAGTGCAGATCGCGTCTCGGCAAGCGTAGTGTAGGATGCCCTCAGGCAAGGTGCAGCGACGATTTGCGCAGGATAGCTGGCAGGAGCTGGATGCGAGCAGCCAAAGATCGAAAACGGTGGCGTGAAATTGGGGAGGTCTATGTCCAGCAGTGGACTGCGATAGGCTGATGATGGATGTTTTTTCATTATTTACGTTAGGCCACCATAGGAAGTTTAATGACTATTAACTGATTCTATTAATTTCAGTGTTTGCAATTGATGATTTAAAAAAAAATGGCATTTGAAAAAATTTGCTGTCGCTTTGCACGGCTTAGAAATAGACAACTGCAGCTTCGCCTCATAATACCTACGTAAAATTGGCGAAAACATGGTTTTGTGTTCCCTGTATCCTCCTCCAAAAATAGACCAATTAGTAATAAAATTTTTTCATAAGCATTTTAAGAAAGGTATTTCTCATGTCGGTATGTTTCCTCTTTTTGGATAGAATACGAAATATTTATTTATGAGTATATTAAACGCATTTAAAATTTGGCTTGCAGTTTTTGTAGGCTTGTAATAATAACGTCAAACAAAGCAAAATATACAAAAATAGATTTTATATAAAAAAACAACAATTTTCGTGTGTTTATACACCGATGTATGACTAGCAGTGTGGGCGATGATGGTACTATAAAGAGATTGTAAAGCTGGGTATCTGTACTATCTGTAGTATTTGAAATCTGTAGTACCTATTGGGAATTCCTAGTATTGGGAACCTATAGTATTGGGAATCTGTAGTGTTGGGTATTTGTAGCATTTAAAATTCGTATTATTGGGAATCACAGATAAAATATAGGGAAGATTCCGTGTATTAAGACATACATGAACAAACTATTGTCATCCTTCACCCCATCTCAAGACGTATTCCATAAGGAAAAAGAGACAAATAAAGTAGCTCTACTTGGTCGTGAACTCCATCAACGACTCCATTTTCTTGAACAATGCTACCAACCTGACTAGATAAAATGTCATTACTATTAGTGATGTCCAGTCTTCAATCGTATACTTTTATCGTCAATAATAATATTTTTACCAAATTAGGTAGCGAATACAGTAGGAATAAACCTTATTTCCTACTCAAAATCACGATCTTCTTCGATCGTGATTTCAAAATCTACATTTTAGGATAAAAATAAAATCACAAAGTTAACGAAATATTTTCTTTAATTAAAATGTCATAATGAGGGTTTCCTAAAACGTATGCCACTAGTTGGCGCCACTTAGCCGTAAGGTCCCGCTAAGAAACACAATTATCTAGCCCCAAAGAAAGACTAAGTAAATGTTTTTTTTTTTTTAAATAAAGTTTAAATTTTTTAATGTATTTTTTTTAACTCATACAAAATATTTAAACCAGAAACTATAAACATAGAATTTAGACAAGTTTCTGGACCTGCTCCTGCCCTAGTGATTTCAGAAAACTCTCATTATAACATGTTTTATGGACTTATCATTCCTTAAAGCATACCTAACAATTTTGGTATGATGGCTTCTTTATAATTAAATTAATCAGTCTACACAAGTATCACATGAGGGTCATTATTAAACTAAATTTAATTTACTTGCTGGTTGACATGACATTGGATGATTACCAAATATGGTGGGTAGTACGTCAGAATGTAATCACTTATTCGCGTACCCTTGCCTGAAACAACAGCTTAAAATTGTGCGGAGCATATTTTTGAATACTCTTTAGGGTACCAGTCGTCTGCCTTTTTGATATTTTTGACCCATAATAGCCTTTGTTCAGTGTCCAGTGGACACCTGTTGGACATTAAAAACATCGATTCATTTTTGAGTTGACTATCAATACATTTATCGATATCACGATCGGTCTCTTAAGTACCACACTATGCGATACAAATGTTTGAATCCCACTATTTATAATTACATTCCGAATGTAAATACAAATGGTTTAATCACAAAACTACACATATGTATCCGACAACAAATATTGAATAAGATTTTCAGTTACTTTTACCTTAATAAGGTTCGAAATCTTAAAATTCAAGTCAAAACTAAATTGCCGGTGAAACGTAATGTCTTTATTTTGTTCATTCAGGTAACCCTGGCGGTTTTTACACCCTGGAACCACACAAGTCATCACTTTTATCACATTCCGTGCACTTATCGAACTGAAATATACATGAAAAGCTTTATTTTAATCACTTTTACTATTTGCGGTTTAGGTGCACTAGTATACACAAACAAAGATCGTTGACAGGCATTGCCGGCGTCACCCACAGATAAAATAGACTCGGTCTATCAATTTTATATGTCTATGTTGGGAATAATTGTACAATCAGGAATGCATACTATTGACAATATCTGAAGTATTATCTCTTATCTGTAGTATTAGGAATCTGTAGTAATAAAGAGGTTGTAAAGCTGGGTATCTGTACTATCTGTAGTATTTGAAATCTGCAGTACCTATTGGGAATTCCTTGTATTGGGAACCTATAGTATTGGGAATCTGTAGTGTTGGGTATTTGTAGCATTTAAAATTCGTATTATTGGGAATAATTGTACAATCAGGAATGCATACTATTGACAATATCTGAAGTATTATCTCTTATCTGTAGTATTAGGAATCTGTAGTATTGGGAATCTGTAGATGACTCGATCCAGTCCAGGCCTACTACCGCGTTTTTCGCGGTAGGGCCGCTGTGCGAGTTAATAAAATAATTTTCGTACACGATAATTATGACAATTGCCGCATAAAATGCAATCTATAACTTTGTTTATTTTTTAAATAATAAACTTGTCCTAAACAATATCTAGGTTTTTGATACCTTCTCATCCTTATATGTATGAACGTACAGGGTAATCATTTGTCCTTGACGCCGGCGTGGCGCCGCCACGCCGGCAAAATTATGCGGCGCGCCGCCGCCGACGATTTCTATGCCGGCGCACACCTCTACTCCCTATACGATCCACTCACGCTGTCACTCTATCAGATGGAGGGCCGCAGGCCCGACGTCTCGCCCTTCGCGAACCACTCACGCTGTCACTCTATCACCTGGAGGGCCGCAGGCCCGACGGCTCGCCCTTCGCGATTCACTGACGCTGTCACTCTATCAGCTGGAGGGCCGCAGGCCCGACGGCTCGCCCTTCGCGATTCACTCACGCTGTCACTCTATCAGCTGGAGGACCGCAGGCCCGACGGCTCTCCCCATACGATCCACTCACGCTGTCACTCTATCAGATGGAGGGCCGCAGGCCCGACGGCTCTCCCCATACGATCCACTCACGCTGTCACTCTATCAGATGGAGAGCCGCAGGCCCGACGGCTCGCCCTACGCGATTCACTTACGCTGTCACTCTATCAGCTGGAGCGCCGCAGGCCCGACGGCTCTCCCCATACGATCCACTCACGCTGTCACTCTATCAGATGGAGGGCCGCAGGCCCGACGGCTCGCCCTACGCGATTCACTTACGCTGTCACTCTATCAGCTGGAGGGCCGCAGGCCCGACGGCTCGCCCTACGCGATTCACTCACGCTGTCACTCTATCAGCTGGAGGGCCGCAGGCCCGACG
>JALPQI010011567.1:0-46761 GCA_025490895.1 Thaumatotibia leucotreta | reverse complement strand
TTTCCAAGAGCTTCTAGAATTGTAAGAGCCTCGTCACGAAGTGCCAGCGTCAGAGCCGTCATCGCTTGCTCCTTACTCCAACCGTTTGCTTTGGACACGGACTCGAACTGTAGCTTGTACGCCGCCCACGAAGATGTTCCATCAAAAGGAGGTGCCTTAAATTTTCCACCTCCCGGCACAGATATCTCAGGTGTGCAGGGACTGATGCCACTAGCTACTTTTAATTCAAGCTTCTGGAGGCGACGCTCAACCGCTTCCTCTACAACATGAATCTTGTTCTCCATGTCACTGAGCTTCCCTTGGACTTCGTACATTTCTTGCTTCCATTCAGTAGCAGCCTTGTGCAACTCTTGAAGAATCAATTTCGACTGTTCTTCTTGTTTCCGCGACTGTTCATCTTGTTTGCGCGACTGTTCCTTCAGGAGAATCAGAATAGTTCTGAGGTCTACGTCTTGAGTACTCTTAGCCTGCAAACCAGACGGACCGGGCTTGGATGCAGTATCCTCAGATGCTGGAGGCTCTTCACGTACTGCAATATCCTCCTGCGCTGCAGGTTCCTCACGTGCAGTTTGGCTCCGGGTCACAACTCCTTTTGGCTCGGTCTCGTTGTCACGTGGCGTTATACCCATTTTCTATCCCGCTTCTGACACCAAATGTTACGTTCGTGGAGTGGGTTTTCTATAGAAAATGTATAAATAAGCCACTAATTAAAACTGACACTTTAATTACTAATTAAAGGAACAAACACCAAACTAAAACAGTAATCACACACTTAACACGTCACACTGATTCACTCTCAAACTCGCCGTTAGAATCGCAGTTTTCGCTCTTGATGTTATCTCTTCGCTGTCTCAATTGAAACTACTCCTTCGGCCGGGTCATACTGGGCTTTTATACAAGCCACTCAAATCTACAAAGTACGAGATAATTCGATTCTAGAAAGTTCCCGAGTCAGGTCGGTCGGTAGGGCCCGTGCGCGAACATTCTAGGATATCGCTGTCTCTTTCTACAGGTTTCTCTTTCACACCCGTCGAGAATGTTCTCTCTATAGCTGTCTCGTTCACATCCTTGCAGAACATTCTCTCGTGCTGTCTCTATCTAATAGTGCTTTCTCTTTCACTCCTATGGGAAATTTAGCTATATACCGATTTGTACTTGACAGGCCCAAAAGGGGTCCTGAAAACGCCTGAAAACGAGTTTTCAGGTTATTGCGCCATCGGATAGAGGGTATCCTGAAACGGCCTGAAAACATGTTTCAGGCGCCTGAAAACGACGGTATCTGGGGTGAATATTTGATTTTGTAGTATGTGAAAGAGGACCTTCTGAAACGGCCTGAAAACGCATTTCAGCCTGCTGAAAACGCTTCTAACGTGTCTAAAATCATATTTGTAGTTTTTATCATGCCACCGGCGTAACAGTACTATATTTTACTCGACTGTACTTTATAATACACAATAACAATATAGTAGGTAAAATACTAAATTTTTATTATATAGCCAGCGGCTTCAATTTTGTGATTGTTTGGAATTTAAAATCGGAACGCATTCGCGGAATTCGCAGCAACTACAATTTGATTAATAGGTGTACAATTTTTTTTCTCACTTTTCCTGTAAGTACTATTTTTTTTTTCATCACACCTGTTCGGTAAGTGCTCCAATGCGGCGATGCGCGGCGCGCCGTAGATGCGTCATTACGCCCTAGGGCAATCAAGGACTTTCATACAACATTACGTCGCACTGGCGCCTTTGGCTTGGGCTTTACTTTCACACTCGTTCACAATTTCTTATTTGCCGCCCTTAATACACAATTTACTATTACATTTTCATTAAAATACTATTTTGTCTTAAAAAAGGTGACAACCCTATCGCCACACGACCCACATCTATTATCAAATTACACACGTAGATAATTATATATTATACGCGTCCCAATTCTCATTGTATTTCGTCGGCTGGCAAGCAGAACTCTCTATTTAAACTGTCACTACTCTTAGCAACCTCTTATATCAGGATTGAATCGGAACTGAGATACGAGCTTTAATTAAAGTACGTATTTGTTACATAGTGACTTTTGGTTGTCAACCAATTTGACCCTGTCACATACATTTCACTTTGAGGCTATAAACTGGCACATTGCACTGTCAATATCATTATAATGGCCGGCTCTTATCAATGGGTAGAAAACAATCATTTAAAGTTTGATTAATAACAGTTTCATTATTGAATGGCGTGACATATTTATTCAGCGAATTAGAGCGTACGTAGATTGTGAGTAAAATAATTTGTATAGTTCGGGAAATATTATTTGACCGACTGTTATCTTACGTACGACCTTTTGTTTTGCGTTAACACTTATTAGACAATCAGCAGTCTAGCACTTTTTCTGTTGTTATTGAAGCAAAACAAAAGGTCGGTAAGATAAGAGTCGGTCAAATAATATTTCTCGAACTAAACCTATATTTATTTTTCCGTGTAGTGACGGCAGTAAGAATACATTTGTCACCACCCTAACTCCTCCTGCGGGTGTCGTAAGAGTCGACTGAGGGATTGAAGTGTCACTGACCATTATTTGATAAAAGATTGATGATGGGCAGCAGCGTCATCAATAAGTCATTATAGTGGACACATTACTGCGATCACCAATCCGCTTGCCCAGCGTGGCGATTATGGGCATTTACCTCCTAATGCGTCTATACGCATAGTATTAACTACGTCCAGTAGTGAACTAGGCCACCTCAGGATCTGCACTTCGTTTCAGCGTATTTATTTCATTGTTTATTATTTATTTTGTTTACTTATTGACTAGTAGAAAAAGTATTGTATTGTACACAATAGTGTTATAATCAAGCTTGTCAATCTCGTACCTTACTTAGGCCAGTACAAACACGGTACTCGACTGAAAACTCTCTATTATAACACAATTGAGTCAAATACTATTTTATGTATTTCAATTGTTAAAACGAATAACTGTATACACAAAACAAACCTCCAAAATTCTCTTCAAAAACATTGCATACAACAATAGAGAACCTAGATTCGCAATTTGGTTTCTGCATTCATGTCATATGAGAACAACGGATGACCCGATGACCGATGCCAATCGCGTTCTAAAATCCAATATGAAATAACACATCAGTTCTTTAGCCTCAATTTTAGGTGAAAATAATGTAATTGTACTATTATATATTCTGAGAAAACAATAGAAATTTGAAAGTGGGCGATAGGTATAAACTTTGTATATTATCTACCAGCTAATGCAATTTCCAAATATTTGCAATGTTGATAAAATTGTTTTAAGTAAAGTTTCATTCTATGCCGCGTAGTGACACGGCGGTAAAGAATACATTTGTCACCACCCCAATTCTTCCCGTGGGTGTCGCAAGAGTCGACAAAGGGATTGAAGTGTCGTTGAATATTCGTTTATAGAAGATTGATTGTAGTGACGTATCAGGAGCTCAAAACAGTAGCAGAGACAAGGACAGAGTGGCGAGAACTCCACCGACAAGAGCAAAGCTCTTAAATTTGTGATGATGAGAAGATTGATGATGGGTCATCATCATAGTGTACACGGGCATTTTCGCGAGAAGAGATACAAAAACTTATTTTTCTGAAACAGGTAAATTTTATGTTTTTCCTGCTCAGAATCACGAGCTCTTTCGATCCTACTAGAAGAAAAAAAGTGTCCCAACTTTTTGTTTCTATTACGTAACCGTTTTTCAACGGTTACAAAGTGGAGAGCATGTAAAATGTATGAAAAATGTGGGACCATTTTTTTCTTGTACTTTTTTTCTCCTAGATTGAAAGAACTCGTTATTCTGAGTAGGAAAAACATAAAATTTACCTACCTAGAAAAAATTTTTTTTTGGATCTCTTCTCGCGAAAATGCCCACACATTAAGGTGGATTTACACCAAACAAGCGATTGCTCATTCTATCTCCACTCTACGAAATTCGATCGTTACACAAAACGTAATTCGTCGGAATTCGTTGATTTCGTAGAGTGGGGGATAGAATGAGCTCGTTTGGTCTACATCCACCTTGAAATAATAATAAAAATATTTACGATACGAAAAGTGCTAGCCAACTTCAAATGTAATTATTTAGTCATTATCACAATCTATTCAATATCGGATAATTTCACTGCCATCTAGATCTCTGGCTTTCGATGGCGACATTGACTTTTATCTTCAGACAAATGGTTCCATTGAATTCTCGAAACATTGCCACAATATGACAAATTACTATGCCCAACCAAAGACGATAGAATAATAAAAACTACCAACACTATAGGCCCTAGACATTCTTACCATCATAATAAGGTTTATACCGATTTACGATTCACGATTAACACATATTATTTTACGAATCGAGACATAAGCCAGTCATTGCAAGGCTGAACTCAAAATTTCAGAGGTTACTTTTCTAAGCATATGTAACGAATAGTATAAAATTTATTAAGGGTCCACGGAAAGAACATGTCTAGTCAATCCAAATTACAGAAGGAAAAACCACCTTACTTTAAACAGAATAAGGTGTGAATTTCCCCGGAATTTTTTAAGCTTTGGACATATTTTTTCCGTGGACCCTTCGAATAGAACATAGTCACCTACTTTTCTTACTATTTACTCATCTCCAACAAAAGAAATCTATTAACCAAACACGACATTAGAAACCTCAGATTGCGTCACAACAGATCTGATAACATCTGCTCATCGCGCATGCGCGAGACACAGCTACACCAGTTACGAGATCCTTACGCAAAACTCTGTTCGTAATCATAATGGATCTGGTCACAATAAAACAAAAGCCTCCTTAAATTAACCCCCTTATGCACAAACGTCTTCTAACATTGTTTTTCTACTCGTTTGAATTAAGATTCGGTACCTACACAAAATTATAATCATATTATACATTGACATCGAGTTCGCTACTCTACCATAATGAACTCATTATACAATGCTGTAGAAAACTATAATGTTTGACCAATCGCGTGTCAGCAAAAAAGACATCAACGAGCGGCCACCTAAGGATTTGCACTTCGTTTCGGCGTATTTAATTCATTAATATTATTACTTATTTTTATTGACTCGCATAAAGTGTTGTAGGCACACAATAGTGTGACAATCAAGCTTTTTAATCTCGTACCTCACCTACTTACGGCCTGGCCACGACATTGGTCTAAGGCGACCAGCGGCGAGCGAATTCATGAGTTGGAGCGGGATGCCGATATGGGTACGAGAGGGAGCACCATACGTTTTCAGCTAAGCCGGTCGCCTTAGACCGATGCCGTGGCCGCGGCGTTAGGCTTCCTACAGGGTACTCGACTAAAAAGCTCTATTATAACACGATTAAGTAAAATAGTATTTCACACTTCTGGCCTGCTACCACGAATACCGAAGTTTCTTAAATTTCAGGGATTTATCTCTGTCACTCTAATGACGCCTTCGTTGGAGTGATAGAGGAAATTTCCCGAAACTTGCGGAATTCGTTCCTTTGGCGTTCTCTCTTCCAGTAAGACGGAGCAAGTTTGGTCTATTTCGCCAAAGACAACGTCTTTAAGGTTTATTAGGACATTGTTGCAAGTCAAAGTCAAAGTATTTATTTGCTAAGAATCATGGTCAGGTACAGTTGGTCAACATAAAATAATTTAAGGTTCAACATAATTCACCATAAAAGTGGCAAATTAAAATATGCACATAATTATAATAAGTTAAAATGATATAATTAAATGTCAGTGCGGACGTTTTGGTTCGAATTTGGATCTTTTTGGCCTCTGGTGGATCTCTTGCGGATCCCTGATCAAATCGGACCATTTTAGACCTTCACAAATACTCCCCATTTTTGTGCCATGCTTGACAATATCTAGTTTCCAGGGCAACTATAGAGGGAACAATAAAGCCAAGGGCGAACAATATTCTGGCGGATCTTTTTGAAACTTTTCGGATCTTTTTGCAGCCGACATCAGAGTGAATCAATACGGAGCTGGCAACACTGATTTAGGAAAGCGATGAGGATAGCACTATATATTTATTGTATTAATTGTAACAAGAGATTCCAATCCAACAATAAGATAAACACGTACATATCTACAACTTTGCCACCACATTAAACGTAAAACAGAAAGCGTCTGTCATTTCCGCAAAATCTCAAACCGGTTTACGAACGAATACTGCTTTAGTATGGTAATGAATTCCGCCTGCGATGAATGACGGCCGAGATGAAGTCATTCGCTCGCGAGTGAACAGGTAAATAGACAATGTATCTTTAGATTTGATCCTTAAGGCACTGGTCTTACCGCAAGCTACTAAGCTATGAACTATCGGCATATACGAACAAAAGATATGCATAGTTCATAGCTTAGTAGCTTGCGGTGAGACTAGTGCCTTTGTTTCCAAAACTGAGGAACATTCTTATCATTCTTAAGGAAAGTTCTTTACCTACATATTTTTTGCAAAGTCTTGGGGTCAGTTTATTTTATTGGTAACTCTCAAATGTCTGACAATGTAGTACGAAACAAGACAACGAAAAGAATTTTGACCCAATGACGTCATAATGGACGAGGTTATACAGGGGCCAATGTTTAACTCAAAATTAAAATAAACCCATTGTCAAAGTTGCAGAACATCGCGTATAATAAGCCATAATCCAAAAGATAATGTCACGAACTCTCGTGTAGATATTTAGTTATTGGAGGGCCTAGGTCTCCATTATCAATCACTGAGCCCGCGTTCACGCCTCGCGCTCCGATGTCGCGGCTCACAGAATTAGATTTGGATAGAAGAAACAAGTTCATTCATTTGTATGGCGGCCGAACGTGTCAGATTTTGTACTATAGTTGTTACTTGCCTATGATTTTAAATATGTCTCAGGCCCATGAGTAATCATATTTTTTTGTGTTGTTGCAATTAATATTACTTAAGGAGGCATTATTAACGTTTTTGTTCACTTCAACTTACAAAATTTGACGCCCGAAAGCTGCAAGCTGCGATTAAAGACGGACAACTCAGTGGATTTCACTAAGTTCATTTGACACGCTAAGTAGATACGTTTGCTTGATCTATGGTATATATGACATCTGTGTCGCGTGTAGTGACTAAATACACGTGAGTTATTTATATTTTATAATTATTAATTATATTTATAGTTATTATGTCTGACGAAAGTTTAAACTCAAAGATAATGTTTTCAATAGCAACTTTCATTAGAATTTTCTACAGTCACTGAGATATTTGGATAATTTTCTCATACAAACCTCTCGACAGTTTTTTTCGTGGATAAATCCATATTCGGTCTATATTTTATTGATATGTATTAATTGCATCCGCCGTACCCTTTCACTAGATGATTTTACTATTTTTATTGCACTTTCTATTTAATACTTTACGTGTTCCCTATTACGTAAGGTGATGGCAATTGGCATGGCAATGTAGTGTTACTCAAGTCATTATTTATTTGAATTGATTTTCCTTTTCAATTTCTATAACTTGAAACGATACAAGATACGCGTGATGTTCTTTAATAACCCAACGGAAAATAATTTATTTAAGTATTTTAACAAATCTCTAACCTTTGGACAAGTAATTGGATGCAATAATTCGCACTCCTCAGGATATAGGGAGCATAGATGTTCTAACAAGAAATACTAAACTAAATTTAAAATAGGCAATAAAGGCAGATTTCTGCAAACCAAGTACCCTATCTCATTTTAAAGGGTACTATGCCCTAGTGAAAAAGGGTTAAACTCTGCGAGGCTTGTGACAAGGGTTGTATAATGTAAGCTTAATACAAGTGCATAGGTATACTTGTAGATACACATGACATGATCAGCCTATCTCAGTCCACTGCTGGACGTAGCAGGCTTCTCCTTTTAACTAAGCGTATAGACGCATAAGGAGGTAAATGCCCATAATCGCCACGCTGGGCAAGCGGGTTGGCGATCGCAGTAATGCGTCCAATATGATGATGCTGCCCATCATCTATTTTCTATCAAAGAATGGTTAGTGACACTTCAATCTTAGTCAACTCTTACGAATGTATTCTTAAGGTGCATTCAGACCAAAAGAGCATTCGCTGTTCTATCCCCCGCTCTACGAAATCAACCAATCACGTTTTGTGTAACGATCGAATTTCGTAGAGTGGGAGGTTAGAATAGCGAATGTTCGCTTGGTCTGAACGTACCTTTACTGCAATCACCACATGGCGAAGGCATTGGTATATTACACCGTTTTTAAGGTGACTGCCGAGTTTCAAAATTTTTTCACTAGGGCCATAGTGACCGAAGCTAAATTCCGATCCCAATCGCCATCACACGAAATGCAGCCCATTTAGCGTGTAACAAGTGGCTACATATAGCCATGGTACATGTCGTAATGGCTTACGCAATATAATTGATTGTTCCATCGAACTTCCCACTCTTACGCCGACGGGTTAAAGTCTAAAATGACGGCGATTGCCTTTCGATGGCTATCGTGTGTCAAATGGAGTGATCGCTCAATAAGTTTAGTAATTAGAGACTTGTTAGGATGTTTGACGGATCAATTGGGGTGTCAAACGGTTTGGTGATCGAGATCGATCCTATTTCATCATGGTGACAAGTGCGACAGTTGTCAAATTACCGATTCTCCTATTGCAGGCGTCCATAGGCTACGGTTACCATTTAGGCCGTAGTCGTTTCTCGTTGGACAACGTATCTCCTTAAGGTGCATTTAGACCAAACGAACATTCGCTCATTCTATCCCCCACTCTACGAAATCAAAGAATTTTAACGAATCACGTTTTGTGTAACGAACGAATTAGTGGGGGATAGAATGAGCGAATGCTCATTTGGACTAAATGTACCTTTAGATATGCCTCGATATCGTAACTGTGAGGTCATAATATCATACATAACGATGAATGAATGTAATTTCATTCACTGTATTCACGCTTACTTCCGATTGCACTCGATGTGAAAATTACATAGTCATCAAATGAACACCGTTGAAATAGGTACCTACTTGAAATTGAATGAGTTACGAAACATTTCTTTGTAAACACTCAGCCAACATAGCTTAGTTGTTAGTGAAGTGACCCTGCCTACGAAGTTAGAGGCTCCAGGTTCGAATCCCGGCGAGGCATTCTTTGTGTATTTATTTAACAAATATATTTGTTCCTTGGTAGGTCGGCTTGGCTGTTATATAAGTATCTGGATAGATAAATAGATACATATAGATACTTAAAATTGGTATTGAGCTTACCGTGGGACTAGGTCGATTTGTGTAAGACGTCCCAAGATATTTATTTATTCAATTGATGCTATAGGCGTATAGAAAGTTTTATCACATTTATTATTATATGTATAATACAAAAGTTCCTAGTCCCATAGTAAATCATAGTTGCTCAGTAATCAGTATGAAAAACATATGGACCGACTGAAGTTTTTAAACCTAGTAATACTAATACCAGCCGTTAAAATATACCTAAGATTCCCAGAAGAATTTGTGGACATACCTGAAACAAATTAAGAAATAATCAATTAGTATCTCAAATTAATTATATTTTCAGCCAATTGGACATGCTTTTAGTGATAGATAGAAATTATTTATTCAATAAAGTATTACTTAAGAATATAAAGAAAACCCCAAACGAATATGCTTTAGCGTTCATTAAATAAAATTATCAAAGTTTTAATTTTATCCAGCAGTGAGTGTATACGAAAAGTAAAAGGCTTTTCAGCTGCTATATTTAATAATTAATTTATATCGGTCTTTATTTTCAAAACTATAATACAATTACTTATATACATAAATTAAATCTAACCAACCTAACCTATATCTAAGACTGACCCTTGTGGCATTGTACCGAGGATGCTGGCTGCATTTCCTCGTGGTATCGCAATACTGATGCGTTGTGCGAGGAAGTCGCGATTTCAGCAAACAATGGATTTAAAAGTTATTTACCACCTCCGTAATTAAATCATGTTAAGGCGAGCCGTGAATCCAAGACAAGTTTTCTTTTTACGTTAATTATGAACACTTTTGATTTTAAAAACCACGACGAATGCCTGAGAACGCTTTTGCCGTAAATGAAGAATAGGAGTCGATGGACGACATTGAAAACCATTTTATAAGTACATATTTATAATACGATGACAGAATTGTAATGGTACCTAATTCACCCATTGATAACTATGAGGTTCGACCTGTGTCAGAATTTCGCTACAATTGTCGTGTTTCTTGAGACAATTGTAATTTTAATCTGCAAAAAAGTAGCTATTAACTGTTTATTAAAGTTTTTGCAATACATTTTATATCAGTGGCAATAAACACACTGCCCATCCTATCGAAAGCGGTAACCGTAGCCCATGGACGCTCGCAATAGAAAAAAAACTTTTTTATACTACTGCCGCACCTGTCACCAGAGTGAAATAGGGGCCTGGTGAAAAGAATACTAAAGAAAATATGCAGACGGCATTATAAAAGCCGCTAACATAAGTTAAAATACATATACATACTTGATCTAACACCCAAAACGGTCATCAGAAACGACACACGCAATTTACTCCTTTATCAAAACATCCAGAGCGTGACGATAAAAAGTAAGCTATATAACCCATTACTAATATGATCATGATATTTACTGAACTCTTCTAGTTGTTATTGTAAAGTGATAAAGTCTATCATAAGTCGGTTTAGAGTGTGCATAGACAACACTAGATGCCGCATTATTGCTCCCACATTGTGGTTTCAAAATGTTCTAAAACATTTTCTTTCTCTCTTCTATATTCTTTGTTTTATACCAAAATCAAACGATTTTTTCATATTTTAAAGACAAATAAATAAATAATAATAAAATAATATAAATAAATATCTTGGGACATCTTACACAAATCGACCTAATCCCACAAATGGGTCTTAATCGCGTAAACTTACGTTTAATTAAAATATGAATGATAATACTGATAATCATGAAAGTTTTAAACAAACGATTCCTTATTCAAATAAGTCTAGTAATAAGCACGTTTGAATATTGAGACACCATAGCAAGTAAAAACAAAGAAACTACTATCAGTTCCAACCCTATCTGGCCATTTCTTCGAGCGTTCCAGCCGCCGTGACTTTGGTGGCAACATTATTACCCAATTACCGTGGGTATCTCATACATTTTTTGATATCTTGGTAGTTGTCAACTACGTCTACCAATGTACTCAAAAGTTCTTGCACCTCTCACGGGATTCGTGTGATAAGGCTACCACCGAAGTCACGGCGTTTGGAACGCACGGAGAAATGCCCATCTACACTACTAACCAGAGAAGAACCAGTAAGAAACTCAGCGTGACTTATTTTTTCTAAACAGTATAATAAATATTGTACATCTTATTAAAGTAACATGCATTAAAGGAGTTATTACATTTTTTTTATTAAAAAGAAAAAGATATTTATACAAGTTCGCAATATTGCATCTAATATTTTATACTACTAATATTTTATACAGTCATAAGTATACATTAATCCTTATTAATATGAGGGTAAGACTTAACATTTTTTCGATAACCTTAACGTTAGATATATAAGGGTAATTTCTAATTCATCAAAAGTTCATTCTTAAAAATCTCAGAATATAGAGATGTAAAGGTCTCTAGTCAGAATAATATAACGTTACATAAAGGTGCAATTAGACTAAACGAGCGAATGCTCATTCTATCCCCCAGTCTACGAAATCAACAAATTTCGACGAATCACGTTTTGTGTAACGAACGAATTTCGTAGAGTGGGAGGTTAGAACAGCGAATGCTCTTTTAGTTTAACCGCACCTTAACAGAAATAACATCCAGTATGCTCTATCTAGTATTCGATGAGATCTGTGCGGTGTGACTGCGATCACAATCGAGAGAGACATCCGATCACGCGAACTTTCTCTCTCTAATTGCGGATTCATTAGGCGGTTATTCTGAAAATGTTTGCTCGCCATCGATTAGCCGCATCAGCGAAAGTGCACCTGCGGAGTAATTGCCTCGTTTTGTGTAGGTATTAGAATAGAACCAGAGATTTACCGCTATGAATAAGAATAAAAATATCAGCAAACACAGAATATTGGGGTTAGCTGCGTATACATCTACTAGCGACCCGCCCCGGCTGCGCACGGGTACTATACCTACATAAAAACCTTCCTCTTGAATTACTCTACCTATTGAAAAAAATCTCATCAAAATCCGTTGCGTAGTTTTAAAGAATTAAGCGTACAAAGGGACAGAAAAAGTGACTTTATTTTATACTATGTAGTGATAGTGATTCGTCAATCGAATCTAATGGTTTTCTTACGGATGCCATTAAACAAATACCTGCACAATAGTTATGTGCAAAACAGATAGTCCTATGTGCAGGGCCTGCATGGAAGAGGAGGAAACAGCAATAGTTATTTGTTATACAAGGGTGCAAAGTTGTATTTTACCCGCGAGTATGAAATTGAAACACGATCAAGGATTCTATATTTGAACACAACCTGCATATTTTAAAACATTGCCACTCGTTTCGAATTTCGTGTTTTTTGCATTAGTGTCGTAATGTACTATTTTAACAGACTTTAAAAGAATCCGAGATGGTCCCGTTGGCAGGTCGAAATTTGATGAATTGATTCGTTTGATGTATTGAGTTTGATGATTTAGTTTAACTATTCAAAAGCGCTCGTTGCTGGGCCTAATTGAATAAAGAATATGTTGACTTTGACTTTGACTTTGATTACTTAGAGCGATAGCTGCAAGCAGCGTCAAAAATTCCAGCACTTTCTAGAGCCCTGTTATGAAACAAAAAGCACCTAAGTACTCCACTAAACGGTCATCTTAGGGTCATAATGGGTGCCGGCTAACGTTGATGAGTCTAACTGTACCGGAGTAACCGCGTTAACGCTACAGTTTTAACAAGCTGTGATACGTTTCCCCGAACCGACTCGACTGTACCTGGGAAAGGAATCCAGTTTCACTTCAGCTTATCTAGATGTATAATCAGCATTACTCAAAAAGCTTGCACGTTTAAAGAATGTCTTCGATAGTGATAAAAATTGGTAGGCTGATAGAGTCAATAACCATGCTGAGAAAGATCCACCACATTTACCAAAATGTTTGTAGGTATATACATTCCTTTTTTGTTACCAAAAATCTATAGGCATCTAGTAACAAAAACCGGCAAAGTGCGAGTTCGACTCGCGTGCGAAGGGTTCCGTACCATTATCAATTTATCATTTAAAAAATACAGATAAATCAACCTACCTCAAAAACTATAACAGATAATTTAATTGAACCAAAAATCGTCGATAGAGTTCATATATTTTTTTTTATACCGCGTAGTTAAAAAAATAGAGGGGTGGACACATTTTTCAGGATTTGAGTGCTGATATCTCGAAAACGGTTCGCTTAAATAAAAATGTGATTTATAAACCTTTATATAATTTAAGACCTTTCTATTGATACCCCACACGCTTATATACATCGAAAAAAAAATTCTATATCTCAGTTACATGTATGGAGGGTCCCAACCCCAATTATTTTTTTACAATAATAGGTAATATTATAATTCAGTAGCGGTTTACGCAACACATATTCCTTACCAAATTTCAATTCTGTAGCATTTATAGTTTCCGAGTAAATCGGCTGTGACAGACGGACAGATGGACATGACGAATCTATAATGGTTCCGTTTTTACCATTTTGGCTACGGAACCCTAAAAACAGGTATCCGATCCCATGTAGGCACACTGATGGAATGGTCGAAAACACGATACATTATAGGCGATGAATGTTACACTGAATAAAAACTAAACCGATCGCCGATTATAATTAGTAAGGCATTGTTTACATTCCGCCGCTCAATTATATGTTATGCGTTATGCAAATGGCGGGATATCGCGTGCGCATGCGGCGGTAAACAGTATGATTGCGGCCTTTAGCAAGTTTTTGCAGCTTCCCGTTTCTTTGCTAGTTTCCGTGACTTTCCTAGTGTACAACGATAATGCCTCATCTTATCTAAGTATACATATACAGGGTGGAAAGGGACGACGTTCCTTCCCGCTACCAACCGAGTCTACCAACCATTACGATGAATTTTCAGTATAGATAGTACCAACATAGAAATATTAAAAAAAAATTACCCCTCATACAAGTGCGTGCATGAAAAGTCAATTTTCCATGTAAGCTTTCGATGTTGGTCCCATACTGAAAATTCATCGTAATGGTTGGTAGACTCGGTCGGTAGCGGGAAGGAACGTCGTCCCTTTCCACCCTGTATAATGCCTCACTGTTTAGTGCAGGCACAGTCAGTCAATGGGGGTTTTTTGAAATGACTTTCTCAAGGGCGGGAGCACTGAGGCGTCAGATCCAGAAACTTGTCTAAATTCTCAGAACGCCTATAGTTTCGTGTTTAAATGTTTTGTATGAGTTAATAATAAATTATTTAAATAAAAGTACCTTCTGCTTAGTTTTTCTTTGGGCGCCAACTTTTCAAATCATTACATTATTATTAGTAAAAAAATACAGATGCAGTTTATATAGGGTTTAAAAATTAGTCATAGTTATAACTTAAATATTGTTTTTGTTACTAAATTTAGTAGCTTGAGTATTGCAAAATGTTTATGTAAATAAGTAAAACAAGTCCCTTTATCGGTAGAAAACCTTCAAATAATTGAATTGCCTACAGCTAATGATCTATGAATTATGAAACACTTGCCACAATTAAGAGCAAGGATTTCCGCCTAGTAAAACTATCAACTGTCTAAGTATCTAATTTACATACTAGATTAGCTAGTAAAGTGAACTATATTCAGAATATTTTCGTGGAACACCATTGGAGTCAACGGAATAAGTGCTATACAGGTGTACCTGTACATTTGTACAAGGAGTAGGTAGGTACATTTTTAGGCTAGGAACATACCTATAGGGTAGGGTAGGAATCTTTATTCTACCACTTTGTTGACGTGATTAATATATATCACATCATCAGCCTATGATAGTCCACTGCTGGACGAAGTCCTCTCCTATTAAACTTAGCGTATAGACGCATTAGGAGGTAAATGCCCATAATCGCCACGCTGGGCAAGCGGATTGGCGATAGCAGTAATGTGTCTACTATGATGACGCTGCTGCCCATCATCAATCGTTATCAAAAACGGTCAGTGACACTTCAATCCCTTAGTCAACTCTTACGACACCCGCAGGAGAAGTTGGGGTGGTAACAAATGTATTCTTACTGCCGTCACCACACGGCGTAATATAATAGGTATGTATACCTATACCAATTTCAATTTTCTAGTGCTAAAAGCCAAGGAGCTATGCTGCGGACAGACAGACTGATGGACAGACGGACATGGCGGAACTACAAGGGTTCCTAGTTCACTACGGAAGCCCAAAAGATCAACTAAGTAGATCAAAAATCAAGTAGTTGATTATAGAGTCCATAAATAGATTTCAACAGTCAATCGGAGTTTAACAAGGCAAGTAATACATATATTATAACTAGTTTATTTCGATAGGCGGAACCTTGTAGATCGCAATTAGAAAATCAATTTAGTGCGGATCACCTTGGGGTATAAATAAACACATTCTTACGCACTTTTACATTTAATCGATTTTACCGCCAATTTAGTTTCAAAGTCTCTGCTAAGTGTATCAATGTCATTGCGTATTTGAAATAAAGTAACGAAATTTTTTTTATTACGTCGGTGGCAAACAAACATTCGGCCTGTTCAAAAGCGGTTACCGTAGTCTATAGACGCCTGCTGCCCCAGGGGTGTTGCATGCGCGTTGCCGACCCATTGAAATCTAGTACACTACTTTTTTGAAGAACTCCATTCAGTAGTCCTTCGGTAAAACCTCGGGAGCTCATTCCACAGAAGACAGAACGTCCGTGGGAGAAAATTCCTTTGACCCTTTTACCCGGGTGCGCGACATGATTTTAGAGGCATATGTCTCATGATAGTATAAATTCAATTAGGGCAACATATTGATTTTTCCTTTAAATTGTAAATAAATTCAGTTGATGTAAAATGGATATACGCATTACCTCCTAATGTGACTATACGCATAGTTAATAGGAGAGGCCTACGTCCAGCAGTGGACTATCATAGGCTGATGATGATGAAAATGGATATAACAAGCTGTGGACGTGGGTCTTATCCCACCTCTGGTGTCGGTAAACTTCGGTATGTTTCCTTTGGTATATATTTTCTTCTTCTTTCTCCTGGCTTTTGTCCCAGTTCATCTGGGGTCAACCCTCCTAGTAATTCTGCGCCTCCTAGTAATTCTGAGTGTTGTGTTCATTAGCTTTAAGTCCTTTTTAATAGGTAGTTTGAGGCCAAGTTGTTGGGTGTCGACCGGGGCCTCTCTTCTTCTCTTCAATATTCAACACTTTCTTGGTCATATGGTCATCATCCCGCCTCATTACATGTCCATACCAGCGCAAACGGTTTTCAGTGAGCTTATCTTGTACCTTTGCGACCTTAAAAGTGCCGTGGAAATAACATTCCTTTGGTATATCTCTCTCTGCATAAGGTTCATTTTTGGGTTACGCAAATATGACCACGTTTCCAATTTCCGTTCACAACTCAAGTGGCTCCCTATCCGCTTTCGTCGTAACTTCCACATTCTTTCCCTTCTCTATAATATTCTTTTTAACCCTGCAACCCCCCGATATCTTAAGGAGCGTTTTAGCTACCTCAGTTCTCTCCGATCCTCACAAAACTTGCTTCTGACTGTACCGCCATCCTCTTCCAAATTTTATAACTCATCGTTCACCTTTCGAGCTATTCGACTATGGAACTCACTCCCTATTGAATTAAGACGTGCCGAATCGATTGCATCCTTCAAATCTTTACTTAAGAAACACTATCTGTCACTTCCTTAGTTTTGAATTCTTTATTTATTTTCTCCTTTCATTCCAATTGACTTAAACTAATTATTTCTCATAGTTTCACTATGTGATGTATCTGTATTTTTATAATATGTATATGTATTTCTATGTGTATCTATATATATATATATATATATATATATGTATTTGGATTTTGTGTTTATTTTTACATTCCTTAGCCATCAGACTATTTTTCTCAGTTTTGCGCCGCCTACTATCAACTTTTACTTTCTTATCTCCTCTACCCAAAAGTTGTCTGGAAGAGATCGCTCTTTAGCGATAAGACCGCCTTTTGTTTACCTCTTTCAAACATGTACTTTTATTATTTGTTTTGTATTTTTCTTTGAGGTGCAATAAAGAGTTATTGTATTGTATTGTATTGTATTGTATATGACATCTAATATTCAAATGTACAATTTCATTAAAATTATAGTTCTCTTCCTTGACGCCATCACCTTTTTCCTCGCACTCTACTCGCAAAGTTGACGAGCGACAGATTTCTTGTGGTGAATCTAATTTGTATCGTAAATTGATTCCACTTGAACCTCGAATAGTAAAGATTTACGATCTATTGTGTCACATATCGTATTAGCTTTACATTGTTTCTATAATACGATGTTTGCAGATCATTTATAGACGGAGCATGTCAATAAAATTGTAAGGTGAAATCGACAACTTATGACTGCTGGCCCAGGTAAATATGTAAACTAAACTAATTATACGAACAAAAATAGCGGTAGATGTGTTATTAAAATGTAACACATTAAAAAACTTACTGATGAATATAAGGGCTCATGCATAAATCATGCGAAGCTTTTTCGGCTACTTTTTATTTACTCTTATTTTTTTCTCATTCAACTTTTAGCGTTCGCGCGCCGAAATTCACAATTATTCTTTGTTAATCGTAGAAAAATACACGTGAGGTCTCCTTGTAAATATGTAATATGCTAGTGCGAGTGCGATATAATGCATTACGTATCGAGTAAAAACCAACGTATCCTTTACATTACAACTCATGCTAGGGCTACAGGCAGACTGGCGAGAAAATGTATCAACACCCTAGCTGCGCGGGTTTTGCGAACTACCAGCACTTGATCTTGATTATTCATTTCTAGGCTAGGGTTGTCATTAGGCCTACACACTGTATCTTTAATTACATGTTAGGTATACAGGATGTTTTTTTTTCGACCGTTCAAATTCTACGTAGTGAATGTGTAGGTCATACTGACCAACTTTTACTATGGGGACAAAATCGAAATCGCGAAAAAAAAATCAGCTGTTTCATACAAATTGGCGGCATTACGCCGGCCGAAATGTACATTCACTACGTAGAATTTGAACGGTCGAAAAAAAAACACCCTGTATATCCTGATAAGATCAGACTCCTAAGCCTCTCGTATAAGACAGCTGTCCACACGTCTGCAGTGTCTCTTAGGTTTAGTCTGTGGTGCTGATAGAAAACTTCTCACATGTTAGTTACATTGTGTGATGGGAAAGTAAAAGACAATTTCTTCCGCACCATTTCCCTTCGTCTCGCCATCAGCTGTTAATTATAGTGTTTTGTATTTGATTAAGATTATAATATTATGAATTATTACAGCATCGTCATCATCATCGTCCACTGCTGGACATGGGCCTCCCCCAAAGATTGCCACAATGCCCGGTCCAGCGCCACCCGAGTCCAGCGGACTCATGTGAGCTTCAACAGGCCATTAGTCCACCTTGTGGGGTAGAGTGGGCCGATATAAATATCACAATCGCAATCTATCTTCTAAGAAAATTACTATAAAAATCATTGCAATACACTTTTAAGCCTCCACCTGCATTTTCTGCATAATAAGCTTATTTTGATAATTTATTGTGTTAGATATTATATATTATTTTATTATCCTGTAAAGTGTAAAGCCTGTAAAGTGTCCCACTGCTAGGCAAAGGCCTCCCCCATGGATTTCCACTCATCACGGTCGTGAGCAATCTGTGTCCAGTCGTTAAGAAATGCGTCCAGGTCATCCCGCCACCTACGCCTAGGCCTGCCACGTCCACGTCGCCCTTGCGGCCTCCACTCTGTGGCTAGAATGGCCCACCTTTGTGGATGCATGCGGCAGACGTGGCCGGCCCAGTCCCAGTCCTGGCGGTTTTGGCTCCCACATCGACGATTCCAGTTTTTGAGCGCAGCGTAGAGTTCCGGATTCCGGACTCGGTCGATTAGTTTTACTCCTAGCATGCTGCGCTCCATGGATCGTTGGCAAACCTTCAGTTTGGTCTTCTACAGTTCTGTTAATGACCATGTCTGAGCACCGTAGGTTAGGGCAGGCAGAATGCAGACGTCAACGAGTTTCCGCTTAAGGGTAAGCGGTAGGTCTTCCTTAGGACACTTTACAGGCTACATAATATTTTTTTTATTATTAATATTAAAAAATATTATCCTAACATCTAACGGCTGTTTGGGACAGTGCTTTGGGTAAAAAACCCCTTCTAAGTTTTGACCCATTAGTTTAAAAACTATGAAAAAAATATCAAAAGTAATTTTACATTGTAAAAACTTTCTTGGAAAATTATTTTGAACTTGATAGGTTGAACAGTTTTTAAATAACTACGAAACCCTACACTGGACATGGACCGACTTGGCCGGTTTTTTTTAAATAATATTATTATACGAGTTCAAGATCGGAAGGCATGTCCGGATCACATTACAACCACGCGCCGTTGTGTAACATCGCCTTGCCGTGTAAAAGTCTCGGCCTTCATTCTTTCACTCGCCTTGGGTTGCCATCCGAATTGCCTATTTGCATTCGCTAACGACATTCGCAAGGCAACGTTTTGTTTAATGAAGATACATTCATGTGACAATAGGTAGTAAAAACACAAGAAAACCTAAGTGTTTTTGTGCCAACATTGCAACTACTTTATGTTAATGTCATGGATGTATACAATGTAATGGATTATCTATCCGAAATGTGACTTCCGCATATTTTAACAACATACTTAATCGCGTTACACTTACTTTTCATATTATTCTGACGTTTCAGGAATGATAGAAAACACCTGTGTTAGGGAGACTCAAAATGCAGGCAATGTGTTGACAGTTGACACTGACAGGTAAGCCTTAGTCTACGCCAATTGTCGATGTGTGCGTATCATGTAAATATGAGAAGAAGTGCGTATCACCTTGCGCGCTACAATCACAGTTTTATCTTAGCGACAGAGCGTCTGGAATTATTCTATTAGTCTAAGATTTATAATAATATTCTACTGCACACGAATGTTATGAAACAAATCTCGTTCTTAAAGAACGTTATAATGGTTATTCTCTCGTTAGATTGGCAATTAGCATAAACACGTAGGTAATTGAATTTATTATTATCAACAAAATTAAACCTATAGGTATTTTTTTTTTCAAACAAAATTCAGATCTGGCAATCAAGTAAATTGTATGCTCTAATATATGTATTTTATTTAATAGAGGAAGCAAAATCGTTAGAAACATCTTTTTAGGGTTCCGTAGCCAAAATGGCAAAAACGGAACCCTTATAGATTCGTCATGTCCGTCTGTCCGTCTGTCCGTCTGTCACAGCCGATTTACTCGGAAACTATAAATGCTACAGTAACGAAATTTGGTAGGGATATGTGTTGTATGAACCGCTACAGGATTATGATACTAAATTGTAAAAAAACCCATTGGGGTGGGGGCCCTCCATACATGTAACTGAGGGACAGAAAATTTTTTTTTGTTGTATATAAGCGTGTGGGGTATTAATAGAAAGGTCTTTGAAAATGATATGAAGGTTTATAAATCTTATTTTTATTTAAGCAAATCGTTTTCGAGATATCAGCTCTCAAAGTCTGAAAAATGTGTCCCCCCCCCTCTATTTTTTAAATTACGCGACATAAAATTCTAAAAAAAATATATGTTATGCACATTAATAAACTCTATCAACGATTTTTGGTTTGATCAAATTATCTCATATAGTTTTTGAGGTAGGTTGATTTAATTGTATTTTTTTAATAATAGATTGATAATGGTACGGAACCCTTTGCGCGCGAGTCCGACTCGCACTTGGCCGGTTTTTTATTGAACTCGCTGACAATTTTTTTTTAGTATAACTGCCATCAGTCGATAACGTCGATTATTGTCGATAATCAATTTTGGTGAAGCACAAGTATGAGTTCGGATTTTGGAGGTCATCGCCTCTCTAACCCACTATAATAAGCGACTAAGCACAATATGCTTTCTTTAAAGGCTGATTAATTAATAAAATTAGTTGTATATTTTATATACATCTTATTTTGCGTTTGAACATCGTCATCACTCATCAGCAATCAGCAAGTCGGTCGAGACAGGAATGCGACAGATCAACATAGCAAATTAACACGACAATCGGCCGCAGTCCCGTTACGCCCATTCCGGTGTAATGTAACGGGCGCTGACACACTGCGCCTGCGACGATCGCCCGTCTCTGAGGGCCTACCACGAACGAAGTGTTGTCTCCCTGTCACACTTATGTACGAATTCACGAGAGAGAGAGAGCCAACACGTTCGGACCGCCGAAATTCGTAAATTTCGAGGAATTATCTCTCACTCTAATGACGCCTTCGTTTGAGTGGCAGAGAAAAATTATTGCGCCTGCGACGATCGCCCGTCTCTGAGGGCCCACAAACCACGAGCGAAGTGTTGTCTCCCTGTCACACTTATGTACGAATTCACGAGAGAGAGAGAGCCAACACGTTCGGACCGCGAAAAACGAAATTCGTAAATTTCGAGGAATTATCTCTCACTCTAATGACGCCTTCGTTTGAGTGACAGAGAAAAATCTCCTCGAAATTTACGAATTTCGATTTTCGCGGTAGGAGGCCTGAGGGCCTATAGTTGCCGTTTTTTAAAGGTAGGTTTACACCAAACGAACGAATGCTCATTCTATCCCCACTCTACGAAATTCGTGCGTTAAGGTGCATTCAGACCAAACGAGCATTCGCTATTCTATCCCCCCACTCTACGAAATTCGATCGTTACACAAAACGTGATTCGTTGATTTCGTAGAGCGGGGGATAGAATAGCGAATACAATCACCTAGTGGACGTTGTCAAAGTAAATTACTTTGACAACGTCCACTAGGTGCTGTGATATGGTAATAAAAATGCGATATGCTACAATCTCCTATCAACCCAGCAAACAGCAAACCTCGATAGCGCAATGAAGAAATGATCTCGTTGCGTTCAGTGACATCTAGGTATTATCTCGAAAACAACACAGAAGGCGTACCGCGAACCACGATCGACGTGGTTCAATCCTTGTCACACTTACGTTCGAATTTACTAGTGCGAGAGAGAGGCAATACTTCGTTCGTGTTTCGACTTTGCGCAAAGAATATGAATGTATGGAATGCGACCCAAGGCTGCAAGAAAGTGGTCGATTGTTGATCATCCGTTATAGATGGCCGAATACGTGGTTACGTATTACGTAAGCATACGTTGATTGTGATCAAAATGTGCTTAATACAGGTTTTAGCAGGATTCATTAATTATATGAAATGCGAAAGTTGAATTACCGTAAAGAATTTGAACTAGATATATCCACATTAAAATATGAAGTTTCGTATGTAAGTGAAGTACTACTAATCTAAGTACTATAAACGTTTTCTAACCTCCAAATAATTTTACTCCAAGTAGAGCAAAAAAGTGTTTTTGCTCTACAATTTCTGTGTGTCTGTACCAAGTTATCCGAGTTCGTATTTTAGTATGTAATTTTATTATTTCGTAGCGTAATGATTCCATTTATTTCTGAATGTAATCTGTATACTGCTTTTGCCAGATCGTGGTCTCTACTCGAACACTTTCGACGCCATCGGCCATCTGCTCTGCGTGCAATGTGGCCTACCCATTGCCACTTCAGCTTGCTAATCAGGAAGGCTATATCGGTGACTTTACCCGAACATAGCTCTGTATACATATAGCTCGTTCAGCGACTTTGAGCTTTGAGATGAGGGTCAGTGACCACATTTCGGCGCCATCAAATGACAACTTTTGACTCTTGACTCTTGAGAAACTGAGCTGAGGTATGTCGAACGAAAAGACATTGCATAGGTTCCCGAACGCTGCCAAACCTCTTCCTGCTTGTTATTTTTAAGGTTAAGTACTTTTTTTGAGGTTGTATATCCTCTAGCCTTCAGTGCATCTAATTGTTGTGACATATCCCGCGACATTTCGGTACAATTGTTCATACAATGGGCACGTTGCATAACACAGGAAGGCTATTATTCGTCAGGTTAATGGTAGCCTGTTGGGCTTCTGATGCAAACCGGTTGAGCAACTTGGGCAACAGTTTTTAGATGAGGCTTGAGATGCAGGGATCAGGGACCATAGGATTAATATCTTGGCTGATACTTTGGCTGATTTTTGGGTCGTGGTACAAAATTAATAAATAAAGATTATTTAAATGACAAACGGGTCAATCGTGTTTTACGTTTCGGACGCTACACTCGTGGTCGCAGGCAGACACGCCACGTCGTGAGTGATAATCGGGAATCAATATTAATATAATTTTAAATATTAGATGTCATTATACCAAAGAAAGAACACAGAAGTTTAACAACACCGGAGGTGGGCGAACCCACGTCCTCAGGATGCTTAGCCAAGTTGCCAATCGCTAACGCTTAGTAGCGTATCGTAGTTTTCCCTATCTGTCACCCTTTCATATTAGTGCGAGAAAGACAGTTAACTGCCTTTCGTTTACGATTGACGATTAAGCGTTAGCGATTGGCAACTTGGCTAAGCACCCAGCTCGGGTGCGCCAAAGTATTTATAAAATTGCAACTTAGATTATTCGAACTCCGAAAATGTTTCTTATACAATTTAACATCATAATGATCGGTATTTAGAAGTAATCTTTATTCATAATTATCATCACTTAGAATTATTTATGTTCATAATGTCGTTTTTCATATATTTTTATATTATTTTTATATCTGGAATAACTTTTTTTGTCCGAAACGCTTAGGACATAACAGACATCACTTGGCATAAATAACAATATTTCGAACATTATTTTGTCCGGAACTATCTTGGCATATTATTATTTACGCCGTGTGTTAGGTATAAGACAGAAATTAGATTTGCATTTTTTTTGGCATATAGCCAACATGTTCGAAACTTGCATTTTTCGTCAAGCAGAAATTGTTGTGAGGGTGAAAATTTCTGCAGTGAGCGAGCGAAGCGAGCGAACAAACCCTTCCGGGGCAGATCCGACTCGGATAGGTTAGGTTAGAAGAATAAGGCGGGAGCTTTGCTCCCGTCTTAGTCTTCAAGGTTATTTTTTTTAGCAACCTAGAAAGTACTCAGCTCAGTAACACAGTAAGTAACGTACAGAATATTACCACTGCCTCGATTATATTGAGAGGTTGTAATTATTCCTTCTCTGTTATGCTAAAACAAACTAGGCCGATACTTTTTATGCACATCCAGATTATGCCTCATCATAAATAGGAGCATCGAAATTATGCTCGAATAATATTCGAACAACTCGAAATCTGCCACAACGAAATATGCTAAAGTTGAGTATGCCACAACAGTTTCTGCACAAAGCCCATTATGAATTTATGACTACATAGTTTATGTCATATAGAATTATTCATAAAAGAATTATGCCACAACAGGGTGAACCTAATGGGAAAATGTTTATAAATAACAAAATATTACTTGTTTTGTGACTTTAATGTTTAATTCTCTGTTTAATTATTCCGCACTAAATGTAAGTTTTCTGTTTGACCCAATGGTTGACTGGTAGAGAATGCCTTAAGGCATTAAGTCCGCCATTTGTACTTTTATTTTTTGTAACTGTGCAATAAAGGTTAAATAAATAAATAAATAAATAAACAATTTATTTCAAATAAGTTTATGGGTATAGATTAATCTACTTGACGACTTTAGGAGGATAAAATTTCAAAATAAAAATTTCGTTATGAACATTGTAGGTAGAAGTATAATTTTTAGTAAGAAAAAAAGTATGAGATAAAATTTTCGGAGTAATGATGATTATGAGTAAAAAACGGTATTAGTAAAAATATTCGAAGAAAAAATTGTATAAGTGCCAATATGGACCCACCCAGCTCTCTTATAGACATCGCGTCCGGCGTTGGTAAACTACTGTATTATTTATTATTTTATTTATAAACGAACTACAAGTAGGTACATACAAAATCAAATTACTAAAACTAGCAAAAATCTAAAATAAAACTAAATAAAATCTAAAACAGGCCCCTGCGGCATGGTACCCAGGACGCTGGCAGCATTTCCTCGCCGGATTGCCAAGCTAATGCGTTGAGCGAGGAAGCTGCCAGCTCTTGGGTCTCCCGTGGCGTTTCTGAGTCTCTTCGATAGTTCTTTAAAGAGACTCAGAGAGCGCTAGGACCCCACGGATAGGGTCTCGACGCCGAAAGGAACGAAATTATATTCGGCGCCGAGACCACTATATTTTCCCACCTTCCTATTCTTTGGTAGGGGAGACCAGGTATGAACGTAACAATTTTCAGTTTTTGATTTTTTATATTTTTTTGGTAGCAGTTGTCAAACTTTGCATCTTTATGTGCAATAGACACATATTTCATGTATCTTTTGGTACCAAAATAAACTTCATACATCGAATAGTTTTACAGAAAAATGGCTCACAGTGAAGGATGGAATTTGTTGCAATTATCCCTACCCCCAGGGCTGGTTGTAACAGTGCATAGGGATAATAGAAACAAAGTAAATAACTATAAAATAATCAATATAATTATGTGTAATTATTATTTTGAAGTAATCAACAGTCTTACAATATCAAAGACAAACATTAACAATGAATGAATGTAATTAACATTATTATATGAGACTAAAATTAATTTATACCTATAGGATATATGAGTAACGTGAGAGCAATCAACTTTCTGTCTTATTCTAAATGGCATATAAACAAATGCTTAGGTGTAATCCAAGGAATTAAATGCTTCCTGCATTGTCCTTATTTCTGAGTATACTACTAAACTAAGCTAATCATACAATGTACCTAATACGATAAAAAAATGTGTTTTACTCCTCATCGACACTGAATATTTGTTTCCAGAAACAAATCCCGCCTTGGGTAGTGCCGCTGTACTTTTTCAAGTAAAGCTTTCCTTTACTTTACATGTCTATATAAAGTGATGTGAGCCAGTTGGTACGTCTTCGCTGCGTTCCTGTAGGGCATTTTAAAAAAGGATCACCTCAACGGCAGCTAAAGCTATAATTTCTATTTTGGTGGACTTCTGTCTGTTGTTATTTTGTGTATATTAGACATTCTGCAACAAAAAGGTACTAAGTATATGAGTTATTTAATAAATGCTAGCACATAGGTGCACCAATGAGCCTCCAATTTGGAAATCGGGATGAAAGTAACAAGTTGTTTCAATCATCCCTGGGTATCGAATTTCCAGAATCCCACAAACACGTAGCAAAAAAACGTAAAAAGCATCATTAAAACATTGATTTGCAACCCTCAAACTGTAAATGATTAGTGACTTTACAACACCCATGCAAAACGCAAGCTATAGCGTTTACCATAAAAAATCTAGCTAAGATTGAAAAAATCGTTAAAAACTTACTTTCGACGCATTTTTCTGGGACCATAGCACTACACGCATAACCTGCCGTCACAGCACCGTGGGTGTAACTGAGGTTAGCGGGGAATCGAAATGGCATCTAATGCCCTGAAGGACGTTCGGATAGATGTCGTAGTAAAATTTTAAATGAATTTGTTACGTTCATCCCGCGTTACTTTTATACCTGGTCTCCCCTATATTGACATGTAAAATTTAATGTACATAGTAGGTTCTGTTACTACTTAAAAAATAGAACTCAATAAATATTTAATAAAACAATTTGAATTATTCCATAAAATATCACTAAAATTTGCTTTTACGTTCATGAGATAATTACTAGTTGGGCCTTTTCTCAATGCTGGGTATTTTAAATAAGCTAACTTAGGTATGCTACCGATTTTAACTGAAATGATAACAAGCCAAATTCAGGTGAAACAATGTTTAATATTTATTACAAAATTCCAAACCTCCTACATTTCATTTTACATTCTTGCTCATATCTGTAAAAATGCATTTCTACTTGAATATTTGTGTTTTATACATTGCGGCAATTAAAATAGTTATATAGCAATCTAGTTCAGAAAAAAGTGTGAGAAACTAAAAACATTTCGCGTATTTGAGTACAGTCGCCATCAGATATATCGTATCGTCCGAAGCGTTCAAAAGTATCTGAACACGACTTTATTGTCATAACCATAGAGGCGTTCAGATATATTTTAACGCTCCTGGGCGGTTAGACAAGTTGACAATCGCTCGCTTTATCGACAATCGTAAACGAAAGGTAGCTTACTGTCTTTGTCGCCCTAATATGAAAGAGTAACAGAGAGAGAAAACTACGATACGCTACTAAGCGTTAGCGATTGGCAACTTGGCTAAGCATCCTGATGCTACGATATGTCCGATAGGCTAGGTTAGGTGTGTTTTATTTATTCATATTTTAGTTGGTTGGCGAATGATATTTGACAATATGAAATTCTAAGAAAAGACAGAATACCATTGAGGAGATGTGATTGCTTATTTGTTTTCTTTATTAATCTGTTTTTATTATAGTTACCAAAGGGTGCGTTCAAACTAAAAGAGCATTCGCTGTTCTAACCTCCCACTCTACGAAATTCGATCGGTACACAAAACGTGATTGGTTGATTTCGTAGAACGGGTGCAAGAACAGCGAATGCTCTTTTGGTTTAAACGCGCCTTAACAACTTATCGATTTCTAAGAACGAACATTTGACAGTTTAGAAATGAGCCTTATATATCTGACGTCTTTTAGAAAAATGGTGACCTTTACCCCATATTCATCATCAGCCTATGATAGTCCACTGCTGGACGTAGGCCTCTCCTGTTAACTATGCGTATAAGACGCATTAGGAGGTAAATGCCAATAATCACCACGCGGATTGGCGATCGCAGTAATGTATCAATTTTTTATCAAATAATGGTTAGTGACACTTCAATCCCTTAGTCGACTCTTACGACACCCGCAGGAGGAGTTGGGGTGGTGACAAATGTATTCTTACTGCCGTCACCACACGGCCAACCCTCATATTAATCAGGGTTAATCTGTAACTTTCAAAAGTTCGTTCTTAGATTTCAGAGGATATAAGTAGAGCTTTTAAACGTGACGTTTTACTAAAAGGCTCACAATGTCATTAATTATGGGAAACTCGAGAACGGCACATATCTAGACTTGAATGACAGACCGAATACCTACCAGATGCGCAAGCGCAAGTAATAAATCACGAGAATGAAACCGAGTGCACTTTCTTCCGATTCCGATTGGTCTCAGCACGCGAACACGCGATCTTAAAGAGATCTACTGTCACAGATCCGAGTGGTATTATATGTTACACGTTTGTAGTGCAGTGAAATGCATACAGGGTATAACAAAAACCGGCCAAGTTCAGGCGCAGCAATGGGCAATCCAGGGGGGGGTAATGGGGGCACTTGACCAAAACATCGCCTACGCGCTGCCTACGTGCCTCTGCCTACCCTGAGGACTTAGATAAATTGCCTCTATGCCAGTAATTACACCGGCTATCTAACCCCTAAACCGGTTACTTTGGTTCTGCTGCGGATGGCCTCATTTCTAATACGATCTCACAGAGAGACTCTTAGCCCTCATAAGAAGGCTCAAAGTCATCCATTGCCCTTTGGACGACTTTGAGCCTTCTTATGAGGCCCATTGTAAGCGGTCGCTTTTCATGTTTCAGTACCGTATGTCATCACAGGCAACACACACTGATCAATGTCCATAAACTAAGCTAAATAAAA
Source organism: Thaumatotibia leucotreta (assembly GCA_025490895.1). Classification (NCBI taxonomy): domain Eukaryota; kingdom Metazoa; phylum Arthropoda; class Insecta; order Lepidoptera; family Tortricidae; genus Thaumatotibia; species Thaumatotibia leucotreta. The sequence continues at coordinate 18,010 of JALPQI010011567.1, read as the reverse complement.
ATAAAAAGCGCAACAATGTAAAATTTTCTCTGAAACAATTTGATGCCGACTGAGCAACAGCGAATGGCGTGTCAACTTTATAATCAGTTAATCACATAAATTTAAGAAATTGTTTAACAGTTTATTGCAATTGAATATAATTGCTCCGATGCACGATTGCTATCCATTAGTTCAGTGGTCGCCAGATATATGGTATCGTTCGGAGTGCTCAAAAATATCTGAACACGCGTCTATCGTTATGGCATTAAAAGCGTGTTCAGATATTTTTGAACGCCCCGGACGATACGATATATCTGATGGCGAGTGTTCAATGAACTTGTTTGAGTTTTTAAAAATCTTGTGAAATAAGTTATCACATCATATCTACTTTATTATAAATGCGAGAGTAACTGTCTGTTACAGAATCAGAACTTAGATACGATCTCTACAAGGAGGTATTTGTTACTTAGTGAGTTTTGGTTGTCAACCGACGATATAACATAATATTTCGATCTGTTGTTCATACAGTAATAGCGGTAAACATCATTTACTGTCAAGGAAAAATGACGAAAATTCAATAAATTCCTATGATCATTGCGAAAATCAAGCGAGCAACCATCATTCGAGTGTCGGCAACCTTGCATCGTTGTCAACACGTGAAGTCATCAACCAGTTTGAGTGTGGTTGTCGACGCACCCAAACGAGTTTTGAAACAAGTGTGTACGGACATGGGCCTTGATTATTGTCGATGTCGAAAGTATATTTATTTAAGTGATAATTGTTAAAAGTTCGTAGAGTTAAATTGTTAGTACCTATTGTTTTGTAACTGATTCTTAATTTTCATAAGCCTGAGAGGCAACAAAATTGTATCTCATCAATATTAATATTATGATTTCGAAACGTCTGGTTGACTTATCTTCATCTAACTTAAGACCGAAGAGCTGGCTCAACGTGACAGCATTGCGAATAGCAATACCTACAGCAAAAAATGCAGCCAGCGTTCTCGGTAGAATGATACAATACCAATGCTTATTTTACGTTTAACGACACGAGTTACGAACTTCCTTTTTGCACGTGTCTCGTACGACGTTTTTTAGTACAGATGGCTCTCCAAAGTTTTGGACCTGACGTAAAATGATCCACTTCTTGCACTAGAGCCTAAAAAAGGCACCAACTGTACTAAAAAAAATATTTACGTACTCACAAAATATCTAATCAAAATAAAGGACGATGCAATCCACTGAATAAGTATTTTTTTGATTTAAATTACTTAAATTAAATTTCTCATTCTGATACAACATTGACCATAATTATCATAACATGATTAAGAAAATATACGAAACTCTCTTGCTCGACCACTACTTACTATAGAACGAAAGAGACGGAGAGATTCTGCATACAAACATATGCGCAGGCGACGACCTGCGACATTCTGAGAAAGTCAAGTGTTGCGAAAATCGTGACGGGAAAACAAAGATGGCGACAGCCATTCAGAAAAAACTGGCTTTTTGTAATGTCAAGTGCTTTTTGTAAAGGCCGAACAAGTGCTAGCTGATTTATTTTTTTACAAAAGGTGTTATTTTGATGCAGCTGATTTGATTGAACAGAAAATATACATATAGATACTTCAATACGTAGACAGCCACGACGAAGGAACAAATATTTGTGATAAATATTACATATAGGTTGGATGGATGAATTATAATTATTATATAAAAGACTACACATTGAAGTATAGTTACCTATAAACAACAAGGAAAACATTACACTTTTATGAATGAAACTATACATAGAACTGCGCCATTGATGCATTTAATATTTACGAGTCATTTTCCTTTTGTCCTCTTATCTTATCGGACAGACAACTTATCTTATTTTCATAATTATGTGTCCACTGCGATAGAGAATCCGACTAATATAAGTATGTAAAGGTGGTTCGATTTTCATACAAACACTTTGTCATACTTAAAAAAGTACATATCTAAAGTCAGGTGTAATCGACATAATATACGCAAATTTCCTCCTGCGGACGTTTCCGTTCTACCCGATGTCCCTAGTGCCTTAAAAACTTTCCCGGTTTCGTTAAAAACAATTTATAAAGGTTTGTCTGCGATTCTTTTAAAATACAAATATGTAACTATCGTTAAAGTTAAAATAAGTTGACGAAACTGAGTTATTTTGAGGAAAAAGGTACCTTTTACATATTTTCTGCAAAAGACTCTGCCATCTCCTATGGTGACGGCAATAAGAATACATTTGTCGCCACCCCAACTCCTCCCGCGGATGTCGTGAGAGTCGACTAAGGGATTGAAGTGTCACTGACCATTATTTGTTAAAAGATTGATGATGGGCAGCGTCATCATAGTGGACACATTACTGCGATCGCCAATCCGCTTGCCCAGCGTGGCGATTATGGGTATTTTCCTCCTAATGCATGAATACGCATAGTTAATAGGAGAGGCCTACGTCCAGCAGTGGACTATGATAGGCTGGTGATGATGATAATGAAAACATAAACTAAATTGCATTTAAGAGATCATGTTAGCTCCCCTGGTGAAGGTTTGAAGAAGGTTTATGATCATTTCACTATGATTCATCTAGTAATCGTGGTAAATAGTAGTAGTTTAAAATAGACCATCATAGGCTGATGATGATGATGATGATCTCCTGCAGGCCAGCAGGGCTACCGCAAACTGCATCCTGTCTCCGTTACTCCAACGACGTCATCAAGTATAACAGGAACGTTATGCCGGCTTGTATGAATAAATTCACCTACCTTCATATAGGTTGTCGTCATCATCAGTGAGATGCTGGCTGAGGCGGCACAGGTCCTCGTATTCGGCCCAGTAGGCCGCCAGGACCGGGTCCGGAGCCCGAGGCACTGGCAGCGCCATCCGGACCTCGGGGGACACCTGAAACGAAAGATTATGTTAATATTCCCATCATAATCAACACCAGCCTATATGGAGAGCGCCGTCTTCTTAGCCTATGCGTATGGACACAAATTAGGAGGTAAAATTCCCATAATCACTACGCTGGGCAAGCGGGTTGGCGAAATAACATCACATCACATCATCAGCCTATATCTGGACAACGCCGTCTTCTTAGCCTATGCGTATGGAGACATTAGGAGGTAAAATTCCCATAATCGCTACGCTGGGCAAGCGGGTTGGCGATCGCAGTAAGTCCACTATGATTCATGATGCTGCTGCCCATCATCAATCTTTGATAACTAAATGGCCAGTGACACTTCAATCCCTTAGCCGACTCTTACGCCACCTACGGAAAGAATTGGCGTGGTAGCAAATTTTCTGATTGACCCTTTATAGAAATTGATAATCAGCAGCAGTATCATCATACCTTCCGGTGGCGAATGCACTAATCCCAAAATGCACTATTAGTCAATACACTCTAATTTCAAAAGCCCCTCTTCTCATAAGAACCTAGGCGCAAGACACCATATTTCCAAAAAGGCTCATTCTCGATTTACACGAGAACCATTGGGAACTAGTCCCAAAATACACCTTTCCCAAAATACCCGAAATTGTGTTCACCTGTGCGTGGCATAAATATGGTGTTTTGCGCCTAGATTCTTATGAGAAGAGGGGCTTTTGAAGTTAGAGTGTATTGACTAATAGTACACTTTGGAATTAGTGCATTCGCCACCGGAAGGTCATCATAGTGGACATACTGCGATCGCCAACCAAGTTATGATGAATAGACTGGACCCGTGCTGTAACTAAACAACTTTATCTTGAATCAGTGGAAGACGTATGACGTAACACTCGACGTGATTTAGACGTTAATCGGTTCGTTAACTTTTGCCGTCGTAACGCGTATTATAATACAAATTATACTTAACAATTGGCTAACTATACCTATTGTTTAAATCATATGGTTGTACATTTAAGCCCATAGCTTGCTACGCTCAAATAGTTAGATGGACGTATATTTTTTTTATAAAATCGCTACTTCAAGAATTTAAATGCCCTAATAACGAAACGTAGGTAACTAGGTGTCCATACTTAAACTATTGGTGAACTAGGCCTTTTTTTGTAAAAACGTATTGTGAAAACACATATCAAATGATTTATTTACTAAATATTTTGATTTGTGCTTTTATTTTTTTCCCCAGTAGTCACACTACTTAATTCCTACTATATCAATTATAAATATTGGATGTCATAATATATACCAAAGAAAAAACGACCAAGATCACCAACGTCCGAGGTGAGGATCGACCCACGTGCTCAGCTTTCGCGGCTCATGCATGTAATATGTACCCCTCGGCCACTCGGTCTTTCAAGAGCCTTTTTTCTTTGGCATATAAATATGACATCTATTATTTAGAGTCATAATCGGTCCAGCAATCCCTAGCTGCCAGTAAAAAAGGCAGCAAATTCAAATTTACTATGGGAACATAACTGTTCGCGACTATGTTTTTTGAAAATGCCGCATTTTCCTGCCAAGAATTGTTTGAGTATGTTTATAATTATTCTTCTTCCTTAAAAAAACAGTATTGCGTAGATCGGAACGCAAACTTCTCGCCAAGTTACGCCACAGCATTCAGATTAGATCGTTATCAGCACTAACGAAACGCACTGGCTATTGCACTTAGAACTAATCAGCTATTTCATTTGTTTTCCAGATTAGAATTTACTGCTTCTTCGTGCATGGGACTATAAAAATCTATTTGCGCATTTAGACATATTTGTCATTCCACTTTTGCTTTATTATAGCCTTTTTTTTAAAAAAAGGAACCGTTATAGTTTTGGTTTGGCTGGGAGGTACCCAAACCAATTTTATGTATACATACATACCTACTGTTACTCAGTAGAAAACAAAAAAAATGTAAACAAACCTAAAAACTAGCTTTACTTATTTCAGAATTACTTTTAGAACACCATTATTTTTTTTTATCACCACCTTAAAACAGTCATACACACTTACATTTTTAGTTTATTTCTTTGTCAATGTAGGTAATTCATGTTATTAGTATAGGGATATTGTTTATTTTAGACTAATAAAGTTAATTTTACGAAATTTAATTAATAATTTAGATAACATGATTGATATTTATTTGCATTAACGTAAAAATACGTGTATATCATGCGAACGTGTTTCACGATATATGTTTCAAAGATGTCAAAATGTTATTTATTTAGCCGTAAATGGACTTTGAGGCTAGGTCTATTTGTGTAAAGGTGGATTTAGAGCGAACGAGCATTCGCTCATTCTATTTCCCACTCTACGAAATTCGTTCGTTACACAAAAACGTGATTCGTCGATATTCGTAGATTTCGTATGGTGGGGGATAGACTGAGCGAATGCTCGTTTGCTCGAAATCCACCTTAGGATTGTCACATGCTATTTATATCTATCTACACAGATGATCTTTAAGCGCAGTGACCTCACTGTCAGTGGGTAGGTATTAAAACTACCAACTAACGCTTCCTACCTATCCTTATATGACTATTTAACGACCTTTCACTCTAATTTAACGGGACCCTAAGGATAAAACTATAAAACCTTATGCGATGTACATAAGATATGTATTCGTCTGGTTTGTGGCCATACTAAAATTTATCGGCATCTAACGGCAAAAGAGATAGGATCAGTTTATCGCTCGTATAGAGATATAGGAAATTAGGAAAATCTATTTGCGGTGCCTTTGAGAGGATTACTGACTGCTGGACTGGGGGGCTAAGGCACTGGTCTCACCGCGAGCTATTAAGCTATGAACTATAAGCTATTAACACGAACAAAAGATACGCACTCCCGTGTTAACAGAATAATCTTCTGCAATTTGATCCACAAATAAAGTCATATTTTTTCTTTGCATGTGCATTATGACGAGTACCTATTCGATAAAATCTAAATAAATCTAATCTAATCTTATCAACAGTCATAAAAGGAAAGGTTTCACAATCTGATTAAAAATCGATGTAAATCTAATAAGAGGTAGGTAAATACAAGATAATCTTAAATCACGATTCTTATTACTGAATAATTATAACCGTAATAATAAACGATATAAATGGAATTTTCACAGAAATATTAAAAGAACTTTAATTTATTCCTTTAAAATTAACTCTCGTGGTCAATGAATAATGTTATTTTTCATAGAAAATACTGCAAATCGACAGATTTCAGAGACAATTTTTAAAATAATTACAGGATAGGTAGAACCCTTTTTAGGATCGATTAGGGATATTGTAATTTTCGTTAATTAATTTAATCATACAATGTCATATAGGTACCAAAGAAAAAACGACCAAGATCACCAACGTCCGAGGTGGGCATCAAACCCAAGTGCTTTCGCAGCTTTCGCAGCTGATGCCTGCACCCCTCGGCCACTCGATCTTAGCAATCACTAGTCAAGCCACGGTGCAGGCATCAGCCGCGACAGCTGAGCACGTGGGTTTGATTCCCACCACGGACGTTGGTGATCTTGGTCGTTTCTTCTTTGGTATATGGCATCCAGAATGCTTAGAAACAGCCATTTCTACAAAAAGGTGACCAGATTAATGTGTCTGAAACACTTGAAACAAACTCGGGTGGTGATGTTTATTTTCATTATGTGCTTAACATGTATTATTAACATGAGTTAACGATTCGGATCGACCGAGTCTACCAACCATTACGATGAATTTTCAGTATGTAATGGGACCAACATCAAAATATCTTTTAAAAAATTAAACCCTCATACAAAGTGACTGATTAGTCACTTTGGAAAGTCAATTTTCCATGTACGTTTTCTATGTTGGTCCCATACTGAAAGTTCATCGTAATGGTTGGTAGACTCGGTCGGTAGCGGGAAAGATCGTCGTTCCGTTCCACCCTGTATATATCTATCTTGAGGCTTAAGCTATCTCTATAAAATGCGAAGTGTAAAGGCCGAATGTTTGATTTAAACTGCACTGCAATTAACTGAAGTGAAACCACACGTGTAATACAACACTAAGGTTTTTATAATATAACTGATGAGTGCATATTTATTTACATATCGCATGAATGGCAAAACGCTGTTTTTGTCAAGGCTTCTCGATATCCGTGACTCACTCTGACGTCTGCACTTGGCATACAACATTTACACTAAAATCTGGAAAAGCATAATGTTAGTCAAGTTCAAATGGCGGTTACGCCCTTGTTTGATGAAGCTGAGTAATGTGTGCACAGCTCGATCAACTGAATTTATAAATTATAATTTCCGAACGATTCGATATGGATTCAAATCATGGTCAACATGACAGCGTATTTTAAGGTATTTTTGTTTCTGAAGCGTATCGGAAATAGTGTGTGATGTGTACTCGTACATTTATTTTTCTTATTATTTCAGTTCACTGCTGGAAATATATATATATCTCCGAGCTGATTTCGGCTACAGCGACTGCAACCTGACAAATTAATTAAGGGCTCGATGGAGTGCCCTTTCATGTACCCTTAAATGACTGCAATAGCCAATTTTATAGCGAACGTGCGCAAACATTGACTACACGTGAGGACACCGGCCACATATTTGTAAAATATTGTTGCTGGAGGTTTAGCCTTAAACGCATCACGCTTGTCGTCTAAATCAGCTCTTCGCAGCTCTTGAAAAAGTGGAAAGAGGCCTCTCCTATAAGTACGGCGGACACATAAGAAGATGCCAATAATCGCCACGCTGGGTAAGCAGGTTGGCAATCACAACATTGTGTTCACTGTCATGATGCTGCTACCCGTCATCAATATTGGACATTATTATGTCTTCAATAAATAAATGGTCAGTGATACTTCAATTCCTTAGGCGACTCTTAAGACACCCTTTGGAAGAGTTGGGGTTAAAGTGGGACTCATAAGTAATTATGCGCTAATAAAAAAATATTATTATTCATGGACAATTATACAATCTTATTGACTAGCCATTGTTTTTCTAATAAATCAACCGAGACAACTAAGACCTACTGTAAAACCATACAACTATAGTCCACTACTATACTATGGTCCACAAGTTCAACTCGTAATTAAGCATTCAATGGAAATCTTTTATTTTGGTTTTATCTAAGTTTTTTAATCATTAATGAGGAGACTTTGTGTAACAACTGCGACGATAATACAATAAATTACACAAAAATATTTGACTTAGTTTTGGGCCATAGTCGGGAGCTTTTGGACTATAGTTGGGTAGTTTTACGGGACCTATTTTATTTTATTTCATTTTATTCAGCCTTGTGTTATGTTATGACTTTGAGTACTAAGGGAGGATAATTTTATAGAATAGAAATTTGAAGGGTCCACGGAAAAAACATGTCCAAAGCTTAAAAAAATTTATTCTGTTAAAAGTAAGGTGGTTTTTCCTTCTGTAATTTGAATTGACTTTCATGTTCTTTCCGTGGACGCTTCATTTGGAGTAACTCAATACAAATTATGGTTTATGAAAACCTCCCATTGTGGCAGTAAATTGTATTCTTCATCGTTAGTCGATCCTATCCTCTCTAGTTACTATAATCATAAATTATAATCAATTTTAATGATGCAACAAATGATGGTACGATACCCTCTACTGGATGCCATAGTTGGCTTATATATCGATAACACTTTATACATTTCTGCAGTGTAATTTAAACTAGTACTATTTGGCACGATTACTAGTTAGATAAATCATAGTAAAATGATCATAAACCTTCTTCAAACCTTCACCAGGGGGGCTAACGGGGGCTAACATTTCTAAGAGCGTAAACGGACATCTCATGCATCTGGTCACGTTTTTTTGGAAGTGGCTGCATCTTTTGGTACCATTTTCGGTCGTCAGATACAGCACCTGTTTCTCTACCAGCATTATCATTTTCGGCACCATTCCGTTTTCTCCTTCAGCGAGGGCCACAAACACCTGCGATCGGAGGAATTGACGAATTCATCGCCCTAGGACTTTAATGGCCTGGCCACGACATTGGTCTAAGGCGATCGCTGGCGACGCCATGATGTCGTGGCCAGGCTATAAAAAACTATTGTCTACTCTAGTAAATATCTCTAAGATGTACGCATTAGCCAGATTCTACAAATTTAAAACGTCAATTAAGTATATAACTTTATAATCATTTTCCTCCGCAGTTCCGCCATATCAGTTAATCTCAACTCAAGGAATGCCGAAAATGTCGTAAACATTCGCAGGTTTCTCCGCAGCCATTTTGCTGATCGCTAATTGGCAGCGCCGGCGCAGGAGGGCAAAGTTTGCATCCCTGTCACACTTATATGTGAATCTGCAAGTACAACAGAGAGGAAATACGGTAATCATGCGTCGTAGGCCTTCAGAGACGTTCTTAACATCATTGTTGTCATTGTAGCCAAAATGTCAATTAGGTACATACTTAAGGTGCATTCAGACCAAACGAGCATTCGCTATTCTATCCCTCACTCTACGAAATCAAGGAATCACGTTTTGTGTAACGATCGAATTTCGCATAGTAGGGGGTTAGAATAGCGAATGCTCGTTTGGTCTGAAGGCACCTTAACGTTCAGTTGCAATTGAAACAACTGTCTTTGTTGTACTAAGAGCCTTATCAGTCTTGTTTGCGATTTGCAAGCGAGTTGAAAGCGAAGCGAGCGCTGCGGGGTTTCGTAATATTTGCAAAATAAAGTATTTTATAATTTAATTACTCTATTTAATTAACACTGACAAGATATAATTATATGGCTTCCTGTGTTTTCCGAAGTTTATTTGACTGTAGATATACGTTTGTATTGTACATAGTTTAATACCTGTTTCACTAATACTAGTAGATAAAAAAGAGATTACGAATGAAAAATATGTAAGTAGGTATTCCAATTTTAAAGTTAAATCACATTTCCGGTAAATTTCAACCTTGAAGACAGTAGTGTATACAGATATTTTATTGCAGAGATATAGCAGACCCATATCTATAATAAGATAATATAATATTCATATTATGAATCGTATAAGTAACTATAACTGTTGTGATATCATTTTATTAACAACGCAGATAAATAAGGAAACTTTAAAGCAAAGACGTAGAAAAACTTCCAAGAAGTGTACAGCGCAATGGTGCAACACTGCAAATAAGGATATATTATAAGATGTTTGAGCACTAAAGTACCTTGTGAAAGAGTATTTGAGGAAACACCACCTCTTAATAAACAAAGACCTCTAAACTAAACACTTATACAGATATTACAGATAGAAGCAAGCGCGAAGCCAGTTTGAAGTTTCTAATAAAAGTCACATCATTTCACCGATTACCTAATGCGTAGTTCCGTCTGAGGACAGAAGAATGTCGCTAGTGACGTCACGGCTGAATCAGAATGCAGCTTTGGGCACAAGATTAAAAAAAAAAGTTTGACATTTTTATAAGCGTAACAAAAGGTCATCCTATCGTATAGTCTTGTGGGGTAAATGTACACAGTGGGTAAGTGTACGTAATCAGTTCACATCTATTTAGGACTGAAATGTATGAAATTGCGTACCTTACCCTTGGCCACACCTTGGCGTACGTTTACCCCACGTGAATCTAATTAATTCGAATGTGTGTACCCATCTAGATACTATCAAAGACATTCGTTCTTATAATGTCTTCGGATACTATTTAGTATTTGTATAGAATGCATGCATAAACCTTAAAACGTTACTCTGTTTTAATTACAAAAAAAATTGTCTGATACATCCATGTAATCGAGCAGAGGATCAAGTAAGGTGGCGCGAATTGGGGAAAGCATATGCCCAACAGTGGACGGTTGTGGTCTGATGATGACCTACGTAATGCGTTAGAGGAGTACGAAGACTCGTTTATTGGCAAGTGCGGTCCTAGGACATCTTGTGTTTGACAGCAACTTATAGCCTTATCGATCGCAGTTACTGTATCTTTTCAATAAATTAAATAAATAAGAGACCGGTAGCTGCGACAGGACCGGGAGTTGCCAAACATTTTAGTGCTGGCTGGAAAACTGTATTGGGCATTTCTCCGAGCGTTTCAATCGCTGTGACTTCGGTGGCCTTATCACACGAATCCCTTGAGATATGTATGAATTTTTGGATATCTTGGTAGACGTAGTTGACAACTACCAAGATTGGCTGAATGCGCCAAGACCGCGGTGTCATAAAAAAATCTACCAAGATATCCTAAAAATAAGAAGGGTGCACGGAAAGAACATGTCTAGTCAATTCAAACCGAAGAGACTCAGAGACGCCACGGGAGATTCAAGAGCTGGCAGCTTCCTCGCTCAACGCATTAGCTTGGCAATCCAGCGAGAAAATGCTGCCAGCGTCCTGGGTTGGGTACCATGCCGCAGGGGCCTGTTTTAGATTTATTTTAGATTTTATTTAGTTTTATTTTAGATTTTACCTAGTTTTAGTTTAGTTATACTTTTTAAATTTAATTTTGTATTTGATATTTGTTTAAAAACGAATAAATTTATTCAAATTACAGAAGGAAAAACCACCTTACTTTTAACAGAATAAGGTGTGAACTTGCCCTTTTTTTAGGCACTGGTCATGTTTTTTCCGTGGACCCTTCATATGAGATTCCCACGGAAATCGCATAATAATATTGCCACCGAAATTACGGCGGTAGCAACGCTCAAAGAAATACCCTTTTGCATTTACACACTCGTAGAAAATAATGACGAGCTAAAAGCGACTTTTTTTGCTTCTTTAGGTACTACACATTCGCCTTGTGGTTTCTGGCATTTGCTGATCCATTGCATTGCAACATTGTTGCTGAGTAATCTGTAAGACCGTAGGCAATATTTCTTTGTAGTTTGTTATAACACTAAAGTGCAACACACGTTTAGCAACGACATCGCAAATTTCGAGCATGTCTCTTTTACTCTAACGAAGGTGTCATCGGAGTAACAGAGACAGATTTTTCGAATTTATTTTCGAAGTTCGCGGCAGACCCTGAGAGGCCATTGGCCGGACTGTTCTCATTATGTGCCCTTTGCATGGTAATTTGCAAGTTGAAGCGACCATGGACAAAGGCAGAAGGTGTGAAGTCTTTATGGCTGAAACGTTGTGACTTCGAAACATGAACGGTAAACTTGGAGGCAAATTAACTTTAAGAGAAAGAGTAAGTACCTTCTTCTCTTGCAAGCTACGACCATATACATATAACATGGACGTCTAACGCCAGCTCAAAAATGCCCCCAAAAGCAATTGTTCAATTGTGCCAAGATGGGCAGAACATAGCGCTATTCTTACCACCGCGCATATATTATTATTTTGGCGCAACAACTTTGACAAATGCTTATAGCCAATCAAAACTTTGATGGACCAATCACAACTATTTTTAAATGGCGGTTTAAGTTTTTATAGGTAGATATTGACATTAATTACCGTGATTCTTTGAAGAGGGGGTGACATTTGTCTACTAAAATTCAGGACCGTTTTTGAAAGGCAATTTTATATGGCGTTTATTTGTTCGTAGCTTGCAAGGTACTAACACTCTTTCTCTTAAAGTACAAGCTCTTACAAGAGCGTAGTTTAGTATTTGCTACCCTTTTGAAAACATTGAATTGCGGTGGTGAACATAGAGACCACGGGGTTCGAAAATTTAAAAAATTATTGCTCTGCTATCGAGTCATTGACAATTTGCCACCAAAATTGGAGTTTGGGGTTATTTTTAGAGACAGATCTTATTCTATTACTGTTTATAAAATAGCAGTTTAGATATTACGAGAATATTCATTATGTCAGTAGGTAAATGAATATCACTACATTAGTATTAAAACTAAGTCGCTGTCTATCCGTCTCTATGCAGTTATACTTCATCATCTCAGCCATAAGACGTCCACTGCTGAACATAGGCCTCCCCACTGGACCTCCACGTGGACCTAGTTAGACTTAAACCTTTAAAATTACGCAACGGATTTTAAAGCGGTTTTTTAATAGATATAGTTATTTAGCTCCAAAGGAAAACTAACTAGAAAGTATTTATATTTTTTTATATAATTTTATTTACTCATACAAACGCCTATAGTTTCGTGTTAAACACGAAACTATAGGCGTTCTGAGAATGTAGACAAGTTTCTGGACCTGACACCTCAGTGCTGCCGCCCTGGTGAACGTCATTTCAGAAAACTCTCATTAATGAAGCCTTAGGTACTACAGTGCTCGGCCGCTAAGAAGTCAATCCTGACCTGTCAGTTCAACACATTATCTGTCTACAACGTCACTTTTTGACACATAATCTACTGAAATGACAGCTGTCAGGATTGACTTCATAACGGCTGAGCACTGTAAACTTCATTCCGACTTGGACATGTCAATATATTTTTTTATATTAACTCTAGCTACCATAAGCGATGTAGATCTTACCTCACTTTTTTAATTAGAGCAATTAAGGCAAAGGATGTTCGTCATATAGCTCGGCGTGTTCAATTCATTACACAAGGAATGAGCACCACAAACATAATGTGCTGCTATACAAAATTAAAGATTTTTATGTAAATGTGCATTCAGGCCAAACGAACATTCGCTATTCTATCCCCCACTCTACGAAATCAACGAATCGCGTTTTGTGTAACGATCGAATTCCATAGAGTAGGGGGTTAGAATAGCGAATGCTTGTTTGGTCTGACTGAATACACGTTTAACAGATTAATTTGATAGTAGGTCCCTACAGTTGACTACAAAGAGTTTTTGTCCTCATTGCTACGTTACATACGTGAAAATAGGAATTTATCTCCGTTGTCAACTGTACATATTTTTCTGCTTAGCATCATATCTCACAACATAAGCCGCATTTCTTTCTGTAACATCTGGAAACACTGCTGGGCATTACAGTTATGTCGGTTATGTTGCCAACCTTCTAGGAATGATACTAAAGTTATCTCTGTTATGTTGGCCAACTACATGCCCTACCGCGAACATGAACGCAATGCTCCCTCACTTTCGCACTCGTGAATTTGTACGTAAGTGTGACAGGGAGGCAACACTTCGTTCGTGGTTCGCGATAGGGCCTCAGGCTCTGGGATTTCGTCACCGGCCGTCGACCGCTCCGCAATTATTGTGACATGAGACAGGATGCTGTATTAGATCGTAGGATGTTGGAGATAATTTTGATGCAATGCAATATGTGGTTAAAAAAGGAGCTTAATTTAATTTGTGTAAAAGCCACGCCGACTCGCCTTCGACCAATGTCCTCTGGCCAGGCCATAATTAAGGCCAGCACACAGAGAACCCCCTAAAGTCGCCTCCAAAATTAGGCGAACTAACTTGACAGTTCAATGCACGCCAACGTTGCCACAAATTTGCTAGTGTTGTTCATATCGACATTTAAAAATTAAATTCAAACCAGATAATAGTGATTAAATATTATGTACTTATAAAGTTATCAAAATAATATTTCACGTTACCTTTTTGACACATAATTTTTATGACAAGGTTAGCGGTGTAACGAAAACTGTATAGCAGTTATTCTTATTTGCATTCGTATTTGCGAATGTTCAAAATGGGATATTCGTTACACCCCTAGACAAGAGCGAGGATGATACGTTAATATACTTACATGTCCTAAAAAAGGCCGTACAAGTTTATATCTATATTTCCGTATCGACATTACCTATCACTATTTATTTTTTAGTAGTTTAGTTCGCCTAATTATGGAGGCGACTTTAGGTGGTTGGTCTGTGGGCCAGCATTACATCTGTAGATTCTTAACGTCTTATTAGGTACGTAAGTTATAGGGACAGGCCTATACTAAGGACTAAGATAGTGATATTCACCTCTCATTCCTTAGTATAGCCCCGTCCCTATAACTTACGTAAGAACTTACAGGTGTACTAGCGCTCTTACTATTTATTTTTTATCACACGTGCTGTCTAAGCGCGCCATTGCTTGCATGCATCGCGGGAGTAATAAATGCATATTTTGTCTTATAATTTACTTTTTTGTCCGCAAGTGTGATGAAAAACATTGTATGCATCACGGTCGGTAAGAAGCATACTAACTCGAGTCAGTAAACGCCTTCTAACACTCTTGTTAGAAATACCGTACTTACCTCCCTAGATGCACAATGTACTATTTCATCACACTTGCTGTCTAAGCGCGCCATTGCTTGCAAGCGTAGCGGGAGTAATAGAAAAGTGAAATTCCCTAGGGAGTAATAGAAATATCAGTACGTCATTTGATAATATTATGTCTTAAAACTTATTTTTTCGTTGGCAAGTGTGATGAAAAACATTGTATGCATCACAGTCGGTAAGCGGAATACTAACTCGAGTCATAAAAGCCCTCCGCCTCACGGCGTCGGGCTTCTAACACTCTCGTTAGTAATTCCGTACTACCTCCCTTGATGCACAATGTACTATTCTAGTGAGTATAATACATAAAATCCTTTTGTCCAACCACAAAACAAGTAGAAAGCGCTATGAGTACGTTTACATGAATTACGCAATTTGATTCGTATCTAATTCGGGTTACGTGGTATTATAGCACAGTAATTAAAATGTAGCATCTGTATGAATTGCTAATTAGTTCCGATTCTGTAATTTATCTCATTACAACATTTACGTGTGTTGAAGATACGAGTACCTATTGGCTTATTTTTGGCTAGAAATTGTTCACATTTCCTAATGTTTAATTCGACAGATAGTTATTATAGTAATCAAAAAAACCTACCATAAAAAATATAAAAAAGTAATTAAAAGTTAATAATTGTCGAAACTAAAGACCGAAGAGCTGACGACTTCCTTGCACAAGGCATCAGGATTGCGATACAGCGAAGATATAGATCGTCCTATTACTGCAAATACCAGCTACTTATGTGCACGTTGTATGATTCGATAATGAATTTAACTAACATGATAATTAAATTGATTCTGCCAAAACCTGGTTTGTGCAGATAGCTGGTATTTGCAGTAATATGACGAGATTAGCTTGTTCATAAAAAAAAGGCAAATTAACCTTAAACTTGGCTGAATTTAAATGGTGCGTTCTAGCCTCCTCGCCGCTGTGTAGAGCAAAAAATTCTTTTTAAAAAAAAATTACAAAAAATGGTTCAAAAAGTATCTATCTTTTAAGATACACTGCCAAGTTAAGGGTGAAGTTAAGTAAGACCATGTAACTATTAAAAGAAGTAGTCAACCTTTGCACTTTGGGTAGCGAACTAAGATCATTGACTTCAGAAAGGTTGGTTACATTTCATTTATATATATTTATTGTGCAGGTTTCTAAATAAAAATACCTACTTTATTTAAAATCACACTGTGTAGTTAGCTAAAAAAAATAGGGTCATGTATTATGTCTATCATTCTATACCTGTCTGTGTCACTATTCGTTTGATCGCAATTTCTCACGAGTCTTACTGTCGGGTTCATTCTTTGTTGTATAACTTTGGAGGTTATTCGACATTCATTTAAAAACTTTATCTATTCTCAACAGAACGTAAATGACTTAAGGCCAAGCCACACGGGATGCATGTGCGTGGCGTGCGCGTGAGCGTGGCGTGCACGTTGTAGCGTATGTAAATGTCATATTAGATGGCATACCGCTTGCGTGGCGTGAACGTTCGCGTGACCGGCAAATGGTGTGTCATCTACTATGACAATTAAAACATATTTACATAATTAGTATTTTATGAATTTTTTTTTTTTTTTTCTTATGGCTTTTTGTGTACCTACTCTACTTCAGAGTTTAATAGTTTTTTCATCACACTTGCTGTCTAAGCGCGCCATTGCTTGCGCGCGTAGCGGGAGTAATAGAAAAGTGAAATTCCCTAGGGAGTAATAGAAATGTCAGTACGTCATTTAATAATATTATGTCTTAAAACTTATTTTTTGGTTGGCAAGTGTGATGAAAAACATTGTATGCATCACGGTCGGTAAGCGGAAAATTAACTCTAGTCATAAAAGCCCTCCGCCTAATGGCGTCGGGCTACTAACACTCTCGTTAGTAATTCCGTACTTACCTCCCTTGATGCACAATGTACTATTAAGTATTCTACTGCTTTGTGAGTAGGACAACGTCAATGTCATTATCATGCAAGATTTTGTGCAAACATTCTGTCTTAGATTACTTATGCTTTTTATGAATAAATCTATTAAACACTCCAACTAAAAGTTTGAATATTCTTGAACACTTATGCTATGCATTTTACTGATCAATTCAATGATAAGCATTTCTGCAGAATGCATCGTTAATTAGTAATAATAAACTCTAGAAATGATAATTAAATGAAAGTATTAATTATGAAAACGATTATAATGCGAGGTCTCAGTTAAGATCCTTGGAAAGTTGACGCTCTAATAGTGTTATTGCATAAATTTTATTTGTAATAATAAGCTACCTATTATTAAGGTGCATATAGACCAAACGAGCATTCGCTCATTCTATCCCCCACTCTAAGAAATCAACGAATTTGGACGAATGACGTTTTGTGTAACGAACGAGTTTCGTACAGTGGGGATAGAATGAACGAATGCTTGTTTGGTCTAAATGCGCCTTTAGCTATATGAATGTAACTACAAATACTGCAATTACAGCCGGTCAAATAATTCAAAATGTTGGTCAAATAAGTCAGATGTAATTTTTCATAGAAAATACTGCAAACGGGCTGATTTCAGAGTTTTCATATATTTACAGGATAGGTAGAAGGTAGAATCCTTTTTATCGTCAGGTTTATATTAGAATTTTCCTGAAATAATTACTTGCTTCAGTCGCGGGTATTCCATGACGAGGATCCTCTAAATGGGTCGAAAGTGTCGAAACATGTCGAGCAATTATCGACTTAAATTACGTGAGTAACCCGTTTTGCTAAATATTTAATAGTTATTTGTTATACAAGGGTGCAAAGTTGTATTTTACCCGCGAGTATGAAATTGAAACACGAGCAAGCGAAAGGATTCTATAGTTGAACCACGAGCGAAGCGAGTGGTTCTAAAATAGAATCCTGAGCGCAGCGAGTGTTGTAACATACGAGAAAGAAAATACATTTGCACCCGTGTGTAACACAAAACTTTTCCCCTCACTATAGCGAGGAAACTCAAAAAAGGTAATTATTTGTTCACATTACAATCATCATGGGGTTAGTGATAATAATTT
>JALPQI010011566.1:0-27419 GCA_025490895.1 Thaumatotibia leucotreta | reverse complement strand
GCGGCATTAGACTTGAATACATGTTTTCTACCAATTCTTGCAAACATTTCCGTACAAATTTAAATAATAATTGACATCGATTTGATCTATTCCAATGTGAAAAGACGCTATGCGAAGAAATTACAGGAAACACTTTACTGTATTATTCAAAATGTAACATGCAATATTTGGCTTTCGAGCTTTATGATCTCAGTTTTAAAAGAAATTTATATGGCCTAAAGACGACGTAAAGTGAAAACAGATAAATGAACCAGAGTCCTTACTTGTAAACTTGCGCTTCTATGGCAGCAATGTCCTTGTGTCTCTGCTGAGTGGAAGCTTTTGCCTTATTGCCGCCCTTCTTCGCGACCAGAGACTTATCCAAAGCTGTCTGACCTTTCGTGCTGAACAATCTGAAAATTTAAATATTATTATCATTTCAATTAATGTTGTATTTTGGGCCTCACCAGACCTGAGCTCGAATCTGGGATCGAACCCAATGTTTTTACTCTTTGATGCGATCCTAATATTATAGCTCATTGACTTAAAGCAGGTTGCAGCTACCAGTCCAATCACACTTGATAGCTCAATGTTACCCAGTGGATGACTATGAGATTCCCCATACAATACATTTTTGCGAACCATTTCACACTTTCGCAACCAGGCAAAATTTCGAACAATAACCCAGAAGCCAACAGAACGGGCGGACAAAGCCGCAGAGCCCTGGCTATCACGATTCCTCAGACATCGTATATGCTCAGATAGTCTCGTCGATATGTTCCGGCTGGTTTTCCCAACCCGCTTTTCGACAAAAGTGACAATGAGGGTAGTTCTCCTTCGCCGCGGCCAGCACCCGCTCTAGCAGAGCGCAAGCCCGCAGTACACGTCGTGCTTTGGTCGCGGGTGGTCTCCATGATGAGGATTCTGTAAATGGACCGAAACATGTCGAGCAATCATCGACTTGAATTACGTGAGTAACCCGTTTGACAAATATTTCAATAAGTTATTAACTAATTAGTAAATAGCGGGTTCTGTCGGTTTCTGGGTTATTGTTCGAAATTTTGCCTGCACAACCCGCACTTATTGTTAGTCATGACTAGAATCGAACCCGAAGCAAGAGTTGAAAGTTCGTGCAGAAAATCGAAAATGTTAATAATAACCTCTGAGCTCTCTCTTCCAATGTGCCTCCACACTTTAGTCCTAGCGCCATGAGCGCAGACTTCAGCCGATCCAGCCCAAGCGAGGCCAGCTCTTCCCACGACGAGAAGGCTGAGAGGTCCAAGTGAGCGCCAACGTTGGTTAACGCTCCGCCGGTTTCTTTCTATGAAAACAGATTGGAAATCAAATAAATGCCATTATCAAGGTGCGAACCCAGTAACTAGCTTCAAAGTCAGGGTTGCTAGAGTTACTATTACGAAAGCTTTATTTATTCAGATAAAATGACACTGCGTAATTAGTTTTTGGTAACAGTAGGTCTACCGAGAACTTTGAGAATTTCTCTGAAATGTTTGTGTGACCTCTAAAAATGCCGATGACGCCTACTTGGGAGTTGCTGAGATAAATGCTCAAGATTTATGAATATTGTTGTTCGTAAGTAATAGTACAGTATCGGAAAACATCAAGTTTGAGAAAAACGATTTTAACGGATTATATCGCGCATATTAATTAAATTTAACAACATCCCGAAGTTTCGAACACTTTACAGGGTCTTTTTTCGAACACTTTCGGCATGTAGTTAAATGTAATTAATATACGCGATATAATCCGTTTAAATAGCTTTATTTTATTTTCTAGTAGTTTATTCGAAAGCTACACCAAACAGGTTGAAACATCAAAGAGAAGTTGCATTAACACTTACAGGCCACCCAGGGAATGTGCCGGCCTCCCACTGCTTCAAGAACTCCTGATGCGCCAACGCCATCTCTTGCGCCTGGTCGTGAAGCGGCTTCACGCGGCTCACGAAGTCTTTCAGATACGTGAGTAGAGCGCGCACATAGCTCCGGTACTCGCTGTTCTTACGTTCGCGAGGAATGTCGAACAGATGGTCAAAGATGCTCAAGTATGTTATGTAGTCCACTTTCTATAAACAAGTTATAATTGTAATGGAAATTGTATTTACTTCAAATGATTAAAGCCACACTTAGACAGTGCTAGAGCTCTGGTAACAAGTAAATAAGGAAGGTGGCACATACCACAATAAATGGTTAAAGTAAGAGCTTATAATTATGTTGCTGTATTTGTTCGACAATAGCTTTGTGTCAGTGAAAAAGTCGTATTTAATTAGCATTCAATATACTTAACCTAATTTGCAATTGTATTTTGAACATTTTTTTTTTAATTATAAGACTTCCTTACAAACTATGGTTATCACTTCTTCTTTTACAGATGTAATCAGAGTCAAAAAGCTCACCTCAATACCCTTCAGATTGATGTATTTTTCATAGCATTCATGTAAATCCAAATACTTTCCATATCCTTCTTCATCAGTGAATTCTACAGGAGCTATAATAAAGAGGAAAAAGCAACTTTTATTCATTGGCATGTAGAGCATTAGCACATTAGGTGCTTGTTGTTACAAAATTTCAAATACTTATTATTCTTATAGTCTAATAATAACTTACTTGTATAATCTTCTGAAGGGTTCTCTCTTAACTTTGCTAATTCTTCAAATTCTACAGACATGGGTACACAAATCTGAAACCAAATTATGTATCTCAAGAAACTCAAATTTACAAAAAAAACTTTAGTATATATTTTTTTGTAAATATGTTGTATTTGTGATGTCTCAAAATTTTGAACCCACATAAAGTTGCTTAGATAGAAATTCAGAAAAAAAGTAATCAAAGTTTAGGTTCAATTCTATTTCTTCAATGAAAAATTCATTTAAAAAGCATCTTATTTCTGGAAGTTACTTTTAGAAGTACCTACTAATATCTATGAATACACACCAGAACCAGAACCCTGTTAGGTAAAGGGTTCTTTGACTAATACTTTTATGTATTTCATCTAATACTGCTGAATTGAGGGGTTATTTAACCCTTTAACGGGCAAGACTCAAAAAAATCGTGGGTTCAAGCCTCAACGCCATCACATAGTACAAAAAATTCTGTACAAGAAAAAAATACAAAAAGATAGTGCTTTACCCGGTCGTTTTGGAGACCGGTGCCCTATAAAGGGTTTTTTCAACTTCTACCAGGTCATTATCCCTATCCATTGACACAACAAAATAATGCTGGATTAGTGTATATCATTTGAATAGTTTCTTAACATTGTGCACAATTTTTATTAGCAGTGACTTTAGAAGGGGTTACTTTTATATTCACTTCAATAATTCATTTTATACATTTAAACAACATAACAATTAACATCCAATTGATCAGCTAGATTTTTTTAAATTAATATTACCTCATTGGGGTGTTTCCTATGGAATTCTTTGATTTGTTTCAGTCTTGCATAGAACTCTTGAAACTCATTGGGTCCAGACAAGGCAGCAATCTCCTCTTTTCGCAGACCATCTTTATCTTCATACAGTTCTTTGAGCCTTATAGTTGATTCTATATATCTCTAAATTGTAAACATAATGATTTTATTAGTAAGTAAAAATCACCAATTAATGAGTTATAAGAATAATAAACAGACATTGGATTCCGTGGGGCGAATTCTCTTGACATCTAGGGACTTCCTATATTGATAAACTCATTTATCAAAACTAGTTCTACACACTAGTGACCGCCACCAACATTGTATGTATTTTTTGTAACTATGTATTGGTCTGAAGACAAGTATGAAAGTCACACTTAGTATATTTAATCATTTTATATTTTTGAGCGAAAATAAATAATGCATATTAAAAAAACAGAAGACTTGCTTAGAAAGCAACCTGAAGTAATTTAGCACGGGTTTAAGTTTCAACAATAAAGGACATCTCTGAGAGTCTGATAATAAAGGACATTCAAGAATCTCATGGGATAGGTTAAGAAGTTCCTTCGTAATCAGTTATCCATTAGAAAGACAAGAGTCAAAGAACAATCATATGTCAGTGACATCGCATGATCACATATATCTAATCAAGTCAGTCAATATTTACATAATTTCACATACATAAACAAAGCTGGCATCTATAGCTATTGCTGTTGCCCATGGCAGACCTTTAATGGCAGAAGAGTACGAGGATTTATTGATTCATTGCCTACTAATTTGCTGGTTACATTTAGGAACCTCACTCAAGAAGAAGTATAAGATTTAGTGTTCCAAATGATATCAATTGGTTTGTATATGTTAAACAAATCATACTACTCACGTCATGTAGGTTCTTCAAGCGGTGATCACCATTAATTGTTTCCCGGTGCTGAAAAAGAATTCAACTCTGATATTTTTTTTTAAGAAACTGGGCAGGCGTTAAGAAAACATGGAAGGACATTATGTTTTGAGGTGAGGTAATATATTGATTTCTGCTATAGAGGAAATTGTAATTCATCAACATACCCCAACTTTCTTGTGCAAGATCTCTTTAACCATAGCATCCATGCACCGCTCTCTTTCTTCATGATAACTTCTTTGCTGCTCCAGTAAAGTTTCCATAATGTATATCTAAAACGAATCTTTCACTTGACACTGTATTTTGTATTACACCGATAAAATAATTATCGTCATCTACAAACAAACAGAAAGGAAACGAAAACTACGAAATCTATTATAGCAATAAGCAACACCTCAAAGACCTCAAAGATCATAGAGAACTTGCATTTTTTTCTCAATGTGTGTTGTGTCAAAATTACTGTTCAAGGTATAAAAATAAAAGCTTAAAATTTTGCCAAGTTGGCCAAATCCACATCCTAAGTTCCCTTTCAATTAACTGGTAACACTAATAGAAACGTCATCCTGTCATCGTAATACACGTTACCCTTCACGATCGCTCGATTTCGCGTAGACCGGTGTTCGTAAATAATATTTTTAATTATAATAATGATACTTTCTTCATATAATAGATTAATGCATTTGCTCGCATTTATTATTTGTACGTTTCTAATATGTGCTCATTCCGATGTGCCGAGACCTCGCGGCGTTTCTTTATCGAAAGCGTCTCTATATTCACCGACTAAAGACTTCACCTGTTTCGACGGCACTGTTACAATTCCGTTTAGCTATGTAAACGACGATTATTGTGATTGTTTTGATGGCAGTGACGAGCCAGGAACCTCAGCGTGCTTGAACGGCGTGTTCCATTGTACAAACGCAGGTCATCGGCCGCAAAATATACCGAGCTCGCGGGTCAATGACGGAGTTTGCGATTGTTGTGATGGCACTGATGAGTACGCGGAAGCTGATGCGTGTCCTAATACCTGCGAAGAGCTTGGACGAGAAGCGAGGGCCGAGGCTCTTAGATTAGCCGAGTTACACAAAGAAGGAAGCCAGGTCAGGATGGAACTTATCGAAAAAGGTAACAAAAAAAGAAGTGAGATGGCAGAGCAATTAGCCCAATTGGAAAAAGATAAATTAGAAGCTGAAACTATCAAAGCAGAAAAAGAAACCATTAAGAATGAATTAGAACAGAAAGAGAATGAAGCCCTAAAAGTGTACAGGGAGGCAGAGGAAAAGGAAAGACAAAGAAAAGCTGAAGAGGAAAATCAACAAACAGTTAAGGATGCAACAGAACAGTTCAACAGGTTTGATTCAAACCAAGATGGTCAGTTAACTATAGATGAAATAAAAGTAGTTAATGTTTTTGATAAAAATAAGGATGGTGAAGTGGACCAAGAGGAATACCAATACTTCTTTGGGGAGAGTGAAAATGTTAATCTAGAGTCATTCTTATCCACAACCTGGCCTACATTGAAGCCGCTGCTGATGATGGAGCAGGGCATGTTCCATCCTGCAGAAGAAGAACACGAGTCTGTTCGAGAAACTGATGCTGATGATCTCTCCAGGGAGCTAGAGAATGAAGACTTAGAAGGGATTGATGATGAGAATGTGGATGATTCGGACCAACCTCATGATGAAGATGACCATGATTTGGAACCAGACCAAGGTAAAGGCTATGATGAAGAAACTCAAAGATTGGTAAATGAAGCATCTGAGGCAAGAAGGCAGTTTACTGAAGCTGAAAGAGCTGTACGTGAGATTGAGTCTAGCATTCGTAACATCCAGCAAAATCTAGAGAAAGATTATGGGTTGCAGCAGGAGTTTGCAACATTGGATGGAAAATGTTTCGAATATAAAGATAAGGAATATGTTTACAAACTTTGTATGTTCCAGAAAATGACACAAACATCTAACAATGGAGGCTCTGAAGTTGGGTTAGGTAACTGGGGAGAATGGGCAGGTGAAGAAAATAAGAAATATTCTATTATGAAGTACACTAATGGTGTGGCCTGCTGGAACGGGCCAAACAGAATAACCACAGTTAATATACACTGTGGACTAGAAACTGAAATATTGTCAGTGACCGAGCCATTCCGTTGTGAATACAAAGTGGAACTCAGTTGCCCTGCTGCTTGTGACAACAATTTGTCGCACCAACAGGCTACACATGATGAGCTGTGAACCAGTGAGCTCTATACCCACTTTACACAGTGTTTGTTGTAAGTTAGATGTATACCTTTTTCAGTCAATAGTTTTTTCACTGAGGAGAAAATGTCACAACTCTACTGATGCATGATTTTTCTTCATAATAAATGTTCATAATGAAAGTACCTAGAAGTAGATTTAAGTAGTAAAGAATGTTTCACTAGTATAAAATAAATTATTTTTCTTCAAATCATGATTACATTAATTTCATGTATTATTTTTCTAAAATGTATTACTTGAGTTTTTTCTTGTAAACAGATAAAAAATTTGCATTAATCAGTTTTTTCTCACACATTCCTCATCATTTAAGGCTGTTTTATGTTAAAATAAATAATGAGTGAACAAAAAATAATTGTGATTAAATAAATTGTTTTAAAATATTTTGTTTTTCTTTGATAGCTCCCCTCACTCCTGAAAACATAGACTGCTAGATGTGGTGTTTATTTAATTTGTACAAAGTGTATTTTTGGTATTTTTAGACAATGTTGACTAATTTGGCCGAATACAATATTGAGTAGGTTTATTTTCCGATGTTCGAATATTAAATTTGCCGAATAAACAAAGTAGTAAAATAAGTGTTAGAATGGGTTGTGTTGTAACTTGTTAGGGTATTTCAATTTACGGTTACCTATTTTAATGTATGTATAATATCGGAGCGGCCAAGGTTCAAAAATATCTGAGCAGGGTTGTGTTTTATAAAGTTACAATTTTGCTGTGTGTCTCTCTTTCTAGCCAATATGTGCGTGCGTTAGAGAGGCAAACAGCGAAATTGTAAAATGTAACTTTATTGTCATGGCAAACCTCTATTGTCATGGTGTTAGAGTGCATGTTCCTGAACGTCTGAAATGATGTCTAAAATTAAAGTGTTCAACTTCGTGAAATTGGGTACAGTGAAAAGACTTAATAAAAACTTGATTAACTTACGTATCCATTATTTTTAGTACTACTTTCATGGAAAATTTGCCATTGTAAAAAACTTACAAATGAACTTTTTGTATTTTGGCGGGATGGAATAATTAAATAGGCCATTTCGGCCGGATCTTGGAGTACGTGTTGAACCAAATAGTAGTGGTTTTTGAACGCTATCCAAACGATCAAAATGACAAATGTCAATGTCATTGTCTTCAAAGTCATGCTGGATTGTTGTGTTGGGAATTTATTAAAATATACCAAATTTTACACTTTGTTTACTAATTTCGTGAGCTTAGGTACATTGTATTAGCAATGGAAGTTGAAGTTGAAGATATTATTAAGGATTCTAGTTTTTCAATGTTGAAAGGCAAAATTAATGAACAAATATTAGAAAATTTAAAAGTTATGGGCTATGAAAAACCTACTAGAGTTCAAGCGGAATCATTGCCGTATGTTTTATTAGCAAAAGATGTTATTGGCACGGCAAAGACTGGCAGTGGTAAAACCTTAGCTTTCTTAATCCCTGTGATTGAAAGATTAATTAGTCTGGGCTTCTCTAGGAAACATGGTAAGGTTAAATTTATAAGACACATAGTTTAAGATAATTAAAATTGAACACTCACTTTCACTTATTATTATGTCTCATTGGTGGTATTTTTGTATGAGATTTTCATTATGTTTAGAGTCAAAGTAAGTTTTTAGGTTAGAAAGTTGTTTACTACTTGGGTAATCAAGCTGCAGCTGTGTATCTCTGTGGAAAGTTCTTCTAAGATCGTAGCACCCCAGAAAACTGCTACTTGGCAAAATTCCCTCAATATAATGAGAGCTTTCCCAAGAACCCTAAAATAAATATACACTACAAGGATTGCTCATATTGAAGTATAAGATTTGTGCATATCGTAACAACAAACTGGACTTAATGTGTTAAATATTATTATTGGTTACACCTGTTTGATAAAATATGAGTAATAATTGTGAAAGTTTAAACCCATAATAATCGTTGACAACAATGTATAAGGTGCAATCTGCAATTTTTTTTTCATAGCATTTCAACCCTACGAACACATACAAAGTGCTATCTACAATGGCAAAACAACCACAAATAGCACCTTATACGTTGTTGTCATCAATATTTGTTTTAGATTCCTGTATTGATTACATTCATTTATACACTCCTTAATTTTAGGCACCGGCTGCATAGTTTTATCGCCAACCAGGGAATTAGCACTGCAAATATTTCAAGTCTTAAAGAAGTTACTGGTTAATATCAACCTCACATACTCCTTAATTGTAGGGGGAGAGAAAAAGGTTAAAGATTTGTCAGCACTTAAACAAGGTAAAAAGGGGAGCTCATAAAACATTAAGTCAGTATTTTGCCATAGATTTGGATCTATACTTTGGTTGTAACTATCAGTATTTTAGTAATCTGCCACTAAAATTAAACTTTATATAAAAATATCTGCCTACTTTGAAAAACTTTCATCTGCCCTAATGTTTCGAACTTGTAATTGTCACTGTGTAACATTTTTCATTTTATTTTAGGAGTTAATATTGTTGTGAGCACTCCTGGGCGTTTGTTAGATCATCTACAGCATACTGAATGTTTTAATGTGAAGAATTTAAAATGCCTAGTTGTGGATGAAGCAGACAAGCTGCTTGAAGCTGGCTTTGAGAAACACATCACTGGGATAGTTAAACTGCTTCCAAGTATGTATTAGGTTATACAATTACTCCAGCTATAATATTATAGTATGCTTGATTTCAAGCATGTGAACATTCAGCAGTAAATGTGCCACAACTGAATACTAAAAGGACTTGGTGGGGGTTTTTGGTTGGTGTGGACTTTTGCTTCACAGAAAAAGTTCTTAAATACATTTTTGCATATTGGATCTCATAGTTTTCTATAAGTACATACTTACCATATTCCCTAGCCAAAGACATTATACCTAGGTCTTCCTGCTGTTCAATAAACTGTACACCATTTAAAAATGATACCAAGTTAAATTCTGTGAACTGTTTTGTATTACTGTTGATTCAGACACCAATGCTAAAGTTTGTATATTGGGTGTCCAGAGTATAGACAATAAATTATAGTGAGAGATGTTCAAGTGACCACATAACCTCTAGCCGCCCAGAGGCCTATATAAAGGTCTTCTCAAACAAAAGAAATTATATTCTATTTCCCTACACTATGAATACAAAATTCATTGGGAAATTTTATTATCTGGGCAGGACGCTATTTAGATGTTCATCTCATGGAGCATGTTGGGAAAATCGCCCTACACTAATTACATATTGATTACCATTTCTTACAGGAAATAGGCAAACTTTGTTATTTAGCGCTACCCTGGACAGCAATGTGAAGAATCTAGCAAGGTTAGCTTTGAGGGAAGATCCTGTGGTGATATCAACAACAGACCAATTACACTCCACTGTCACTGGTCTAAAGCAAGGGTAAGATTTTAAACTGCAATTGTCATATTTTTTATAGATTATCAACATGTATTCATGTAATGTTTCCAATACTTGTAACTACATACTTGTACTTAGCTGAAAACTAACTTGGGGGTTTGCAATTAAAAATTAATACAATATACCTACGTAAATATATAAAACTACCTTTTGCATTTTTTAGGTATTATGTTTGTCCCGTAGAGCAGAAACTTTCATGGCTTTACAAAATGCTGCGAAAAAGCAAAAAATTAAAAGTTATGGTGTTCTTTTCATCATGCAAATCAGTAGACTTTCACTACGAATTCTTCAAGAACCATTGTAAAGCGTCAGTTTCGAGTATACATGTAAGTAAACTGCATTTTCTATTAGTTAAATAAAAGTCAATGCATTGAGACATTTGCAGACTCTATATGACTACACTACTACACCTACAGTGATTAACAAATGAAAGGATCTTAATACAGGGTTATTTTTTCACCAGTACAATAAATCAACATACGTTATAGTCGTCCAAAATACTAGCATTTTTTGTTACCTACTATCCCTTTGAAACAAAAAAACTAAAATACTAATGTTCGAACCTATCCGCAAATCTAACAAGAAATGTGGACGTATTACTCATCTATCGACGACGTGCATAACTAGCAAAACGCACGAACTGTCAACTGGACACAGTTTATGGAAAAGGATCCAGTCCATAAAAATCTGTCTATTCAATTTAAATCTTATCTCAAAAGGAAAAGTCATTTATTTCAGTGATAAATTTCAGAGTTTGGATCCTTTTCGCTAAACTACGTCCAACTGTTTGTTTAAAATGTCATCGCGCGCGGCATGCGGGGTGCCCTCCCGCCGCCTCCGTCATACCGCACCGTTGACGCCTTGTAATTAGTGCGCCATTATGTTAGATTTTAATGAAGCATAAATTAATAAAAAAAAATAAAAAGGTGGCAATTTTATTTGATAAATGTGATCTATTATCGATACCAATGATATGTTAATATTTATTGTACCGGTGAAAAAGTAACCCTGTATATAAAATGTGTGACTTTATAAATGAAACATAATCATGCTTTGCTAATTGTAGTTTATCAATCAAATGATTCGAACAGCATAAATCGTGTTTAAAACAATATTGATTATTACGATTTGCACCTACTTTCTGTCCCTCTTCTGTTCCTCCTATTCTAAAAAGGTGTTTTCACCAATTATCTCCATATTGAAGGGCCGGCAAAGCCAAGCAAGACGGAAGGAAGCATATCAGAACTTTATAGAAGCTTCAAGTGGAGCCTTGTTTTGCACTGACGTGGCGGCTAGAGGGCTGGATATCCCTAGCGTCGACTGGATCGTGCAATATGACCCTCCTACAGACCCAAAGGTATTTATATATTACCTATGTACCTACACGTGATATTTAAATTTTATTTAAAATATACAAGAACTGAACAACTATACAAGTCGCTCGCATAATAAAAATTCCATAACATACTAAAATTAAGTAGTTGTAGGTACAATTCTTGTAAAAGTAATACATTTATATGCACACTCAAACAATTGGAACCCTAATAGCTATCTAGAACCATGTCATAATGTAGTGCAATAATCGTGTTTATAGCTTCACTTCAACATAGTTTGCGATTGGCCTAGGGTTTTTATTTGGTTGACTGCACTTCACGAATATATTTCAATTTAATATTTCGTTGAATGGATATTGAAATCAGCAGTTACTATTAGTTGTAAAAGTGCGTGGCCTAAACTTCAATAAATTCTAAAGCATAGCCCATCTAATACAGTATAGAACATTTTACAATAGGTATGTTCAAATATTGGTCATATATTATATGTATAACGTATATTTTAGGACGTTATCATATCACTGTATGGAAGTTATCATTAATTGCTGTAGAAATGGATTTGTTTAAAAACAATTACCATTATGTAGTTCAAAAGCCATACTCATGCATGTAATATTTAATGCGTTTGTTTTATAGCTATGACTAGCAGCTCTCACCGCTATTGCCTAGGGAATACAGTTCAAAAATAATATAAAGCCAGTTCGTAGGTATAAGTTAAATGATCATCTAATTACTCTAATTAGAGTGTATTTAATAGTCCATGTGTAACCTTAATAACGACCCACTACTAATACCTATATTAACCTATTGAACGAGTAGTTAAAAACAAGTACCTATTATTATCACTATCGCGCCAATAATATATGTATAAATATAAAATAGTGAGCTTAGCCAAAAATATGCACGAAGCGTTTCGCTTCAACTTTCCTTATGTGAACTGCCAAGGAGAGGAATGCTTTGCCCGAATCTGTGTATCCGCATGTGTACAATCTGAATATCTTCAAGGCAAGAGTAAATAGGTATTTCATAGGTAAGCGTGCTCCACCGTAGACTGCGTCATCGCTTACCAGCAGGTATGATCGTGGTCAAACGTCTACCTATTCTGAATAAAAAAAGTCACTCTTTATCACCTAATGCAATGAGCCATGCACATTTTTAAATTGAACCATAAATGAATGCCAATAAGGGGATATCACTTTAATTAACCTATTGAAAGTAAACACTCCTTAAAATACCTAACAACTTCGTATAAGACGCAACGTGGTTGGTTTGGCTGGTGAAAACAGGAGGTTCACATCAATAAACTTATATTTTTTATGGTAATTTCAGGAGTATATTCACAGAGTTGGTCGGACAGCGAGAGGTCTAAATAACACGGGAAATGCAGTCATATTATTAAGGCCAGAGGAAGAAGAGTTTATAAGTTTTTTAAGAACGAAAAAGGTGTATTTAGATAAATACAGTTTTGAAGACCCATCTGATGATATTCAGAAAATGGTAAGAATTGTTGCGAGGGTTTATTTTATTTAAAGCCATTTTACATTTTACGTTATGTAATACAAAATCCGAAAATATAAAGACACGCATTTCTATTTTCTAGTCAATTACAAAAATCACAAGTCCTCAGAATAATTTCGCGGTATAATGCCAACGAAGTAAATAAATAATATTAATTGTACCCCTTTTATTTAACACGCTTAGGTTAAGTAGGTACTTAAGACGTTCTACAGAGTGGCATCTACCTGCTGCTACGTGAAAAAATGGCTTAAAAATACCATTCGTTAAATTTGAATTAATGGAGATTGGCTTTTATAAATTTTGGGATAATACAGGGTGCGAGAATATACAGGGTGGTCCAAACCTTGACGTCAAAAAATTTTTTTTAGGTTCCCTACGTTATGGGCTATCAGAATATACCCCATGTATGTTAGCCGATTTTTTGTAGTTTTCGAGTTTTTTGAGAAATTCTGGAATGAAGAAATTTATTAATAAAAAAAACTATTGGGTTTTTTAAATAGTTTTTTTTTGTGAAAGTATTACTACAAAATAAAGTATTTACTGACAAAAAAATTAACGTCCTCACTTTGATACAAGTAGGGTAAAAAAATACCAAATTCAAAATTTTACGTTAAAAACGCATCAAAATAGCATTAATGTACGTAAACAAAAAAAATAAAACATATGATGAGGAGTTTTCGGAGTAGTCGGTCAAATAAACTGAAACCCTACGCCGCCCTACGATCGATCAGTCGAAGTCCAGTTAACACAGCAATATAATTTAAAAAATAAAAAGTAACGAGAACAGTAGCAACACTTTTTGCTTTTACGAAAGCTTAAGGTCTAGGGCAGGCTTAGGATACAAAAAATCCTTGGGATATGTTTATTTTTTTTTATTTACGTACATTAATGCTATTTTGATGCGTTTTTAACGTAAAATTTTGAATTTGTTATTTTTTATCCTACTTGTATCAAAGTGAAGACGTCAATTTTTTTGTCAGTAAATGCTTTATTTTGTAGTAATACTTATACAAAAAAAACTTTATAAAAAAACCAATAGTTTTTTTTATTAATAAATTTCTTCACTCCAGAATTTCTCAAAGAATAAAAATTTCAAAAATTCATAACTCACAAACTACAAAAAATCGGCTAACATACATGGG
Organism: Thaumatotibia leucotreta; assembly: GCA_025490895.1. Classification (NCBI taxonomy): domain Eukaryota; kingdom Metazoa; phylum Arthropoda; class Insecta; order Lepidoptera; family Tortricidae; genus Thaumatotibia; species Thaumatotibia leucotreta. The sequence goes on along the minus strand of JALPQI010011566.1, from coordinate 13,495 downwards.
GTATATTCTGATAACATATGACGTGAGGAATCTAAAAAAAAATTTTTGACGTCAAGGTTTGGACCACTCTGTATAGGTAGGTACATTTTGTTCCTTACAAAATGTATGGGAAAAGTATTCTTCAAATAGTTGCTTAACACACACCTTAATATTGAGCTTACGGTGGGACTAGTGGTTGTCCCATGATATTTTTACGTATTTAATTATGGCATGCAATTAATCGAATATAATGTGGATAGTAATTGGAATGATACGCCAAAATTCGTAGGTACTTTTATTATTATTGATTACTTACTTACTCTCAAATTTGATACGTGTATGTTTCGGACAGATAAATATGCAACAATGTAGTACAAATCGGGTCAATATTTCTGGCATAGACACTTATTCAGATTGTGTAATATATAAGTTTTATCACAAGTGGTTACTTTAGCTCAGAGTTGATACCCTATTAGCGACTTTTTACTTCAAGTATTCAGACACATGATACGAAAAAAGTAAATCTGAACAGACGTAGGCATTTAGATTAGTATCGCAATCGTATTAATCTTATCTACATTTGATTTCAGCTTGAGGATCTAATACTCAAGAATGGCGTAATAAAACTCTTGGCAAGGAAGGCGTATCTCTCATTTCTGAGGTGTTACAAATCCCATCCTTTGAAGAAAATATTCAATATCGATACGTTGGATATCCATCTAGCAGCAAAAGCCTTTGGATTTTTGGAAACACCGCACAACGATTTCCGTATCCTTTTCACTCTATCGTTGACTTAATTAGTATTATTTTATGCTAGTTATATTATAACATACCTAGTATGTTGCCGTAACCTACAGATTACTTCACTGTTGGGTTTTTAAAGTATTTTGCTTTTATTTTCCCAATTAAATAATAAGAACTATCCGTGGTACGATTAACTCTACTCGCATATTTCTGTGCCCGAACCGGCCATCTGTTTTCGACTTTACATCATCGTTATCCTATCTCAAATTCTCAATCCATTGCTGGACATAGGCCGCTTCTAATACCTATGCGTATGAACGCATTAGGAGGTCTGGTAAATGCCCAAAATCGCCGACTTACGACTTTTACAAAATTGATAGACCATATTTATTTTTGGCTGATGGTACCTTTACAAAAGAATGACTGAATAATAATTGGCGACAATTTTGCACGATACTTAGTTACAAAGTCCATTAGAAGTCATTAAATTCTGACCCAGGACCTTCAGTTTCGTAAGTAGGTTTATACATAACCGCTAAGGCTACGGGAGCCGTTAAATGAAATCCCTTACTACAGATCCTACAGTAAACAAATCAAAGAAGAAATCCAAGAAAAATAACATCGCTGCGTAAAATACGAAGACCTGGCGGATTCATTTATAACCTAACTGATGTCTGTCAGATATTATTCTTGAATGTTGTTGTAAACACTGCAAGTTATCCGGGCATTTATAGCAACAGTGTTGACTGTGATAAGCGGTATCAGCTCACATGACCTATGTCACAGAAAAGAGGAAAATGAATTGTCTGCGTTCATGACGTAGGAGTTTTACACATCGATACAGCGTTCCTTGTGTCAACCTCTATTCGGGGATGTACTGTGAATAATTCGTTATTTATGTGACTGCTGCATAATGAGAGGCATTAACACACGACAGTTTGTTTTACGAAACGGTCCAAAGGAGAGTTTAAATAAAGAGATAAGTAGATAACTCAATTGTTTTAACCTTTTGACCGCCAGACCACGAAGGAATATGCTGAGCTCCAGACGCCACGTATTCACGATTATTTAAGCGAAATTGAACTTTACCGAGCCCCGCCTAAGTTCCTACTGGATTGGCATAGCTGTCGGTCAGTGCAGTCATTGGCCTCGTAGTCACGATTTTCCGTTGCCGTCTATGGCCGACTGTGGTGGTCAAAAGGTTAATGTATCGGGGTATGCAATTGGGCGCTTAGACATTTCATTTAAATCTCGTTTTGTATCAGCGACCCACGGTCATAAGAACTCTTATTATATTACTGTTGCATACACTACTATTACTTTGTGCTAAATATTGTTTATGGAACAATATTGTTAATGTTTCTAATTTTTAAACTTATTACGTAGTAAATAAAAGAAGTTGATATTTATTATAATGTTTTATTATAACGAAATTAATTTCATCTCACTGATCTCTTGTTACCGCCTTTCTGTCGGTAGATCTTCGTTTTCTCCGCTTTATTCTTTTGACTCATTGGAGCATTCAGAGACTTGAAATATCCATACCCACCTCCCCCTTTGCGTTTTGATGGCGGTCCCTTATTCTCGACTTTAAGCTCAACAGCAGGTGGCACTGTAAATCCAAATGATTTTGAGACTTTCGCCATATCAATGGTATCAATGTCGAATATAGTTTTCAGATGATGCGAATCGTACGCCCTCAAATAGCTCTTGAATGCTTCTTTAGCTGACTGGTTCAAGAAGTAATTTCTCGATATAAGTTTTTCCAGCTGTAACAAAAAAGGCAGTGTATTTGGCATTCAAGTATTCCACGTCTTTGCAACTAATACTAGTTTAGATTAACACGTTCGCATGCGGTACTGTTTCATTAAGTGCTTATAGTATGCCGATCGAAATTATCTGATAGAAATCCTATGCCAGTGACACGCATGTGTGACCGAAAAGATTGTACTCCTATGCCGATGCCGGCGACACAGCACTTGTGTCAAAAACGTTCGTATATCTATGCCACTGGCATAGGAGTGAGAACTTGATTAATGTTAGTGGCATAAGAATAAGATTACTTTGATCACGTATGTGTGTCACTGGCATAGGAGTTACGAGTACAGTTTATTCGGTCACATATGCGTGTCACCGGCGTCGAACGTGTTAAAATTTGGACTGATATATCGCCATCGTAGGTTCAATGCCAAAGGTCGATTTACAAGTCTCGGTCCCCAGAGCAATTTAGACCTACATGCACGCACGAGCGTAAAATTCTAATTCACCTTTGACACTTGGGTGACGTGGCGTCTGAATGACAACATTTGTATTATCATGATTAAAAGATTAAGTAACGATATTATATTCATAATTAGTCCAAGGTTACTTGTAGTACTCGCTTGTCGTTGCCTTATGTCGCGATCTGTAAAGCCTAGATAAAAAAAATAAAAAACAAACCTGGCAACATTATGGTCACCCGATTGTCATTCACTTTTCCGCGCCTTAAACGCGAGGCGTTAGGAAACGTTATTTAAGTAAAATATTTGTGTTTTTAAGCCTAATTGCAGCATAAAATTTATAAAACATGCCTAAAAGAAGAAATGAAACAGAAGAAGAAAGAAGATTACGGAAAATTCAAAAGTTAGAAAGGAAAATCGAAAAATACAAGGACGCTCTGCCGTGTAAGTTACACGTGTTACATGTTATGTGTATACTATACACAACGCCAATGCTTATGACATAATATGTTATATGAAAGATAGATAGATGAAAGATAGATGAAAGTGTGTCGGAAGAGAGACAAGCTGGGGAGAAAAATTTGGTTCTAAACAACCATAATGAAGAAAACAATACAGAATATGAAGAAATTCAAATAGAAAAACTGAAGACGCAGCAAGAGCAAGATATACAAGAAGACTTGAAAGAAAATGAAGAGGAGGATCTACCTCAAGACATCCTTGCAGCACTGGGTGAGATTGAAGACAAAGATGTTTATAGTGAAGATATAAAACCAGAAGTGGTAAAAATTATATCAAATATATTAACAAACGGATTGGAAAAAGAAGTTCATGAAAACCTTATCAAGGCTATCAAGATCCCAAGAAACGCAAAACTCCTTGATGCTCCAAAATTGAATAATGAGCTATCAGGTTTGCTTTTAAATTCAATGTCAAACCGTGACAATTTACTCAAAGATAGACAACAAGACCTTGGCAGAGGAATTGCCCTCATTACTCAATACACAATTTGACTAAACCGGATTTTGACAAACTAGAGACTATTAAAAATCTTAGCAATAGTTTAAGGTTGCTTAGCAACCTACACCACCAATATACACAGATTCGCAGAAAATTGATTGCGCCATACCTAGACAAATCATTAACAAAGAACCTTAATGAGAATAAAAGGTCCGAATTTTTATATTCCCAACTAGAAGAATCTGTGAAGACCTCATCGGCTATGAAACGAACAAGGAATATTCTCAAACCAAATTCAAAAAACTACCAACCCCGACGGCAGAGCAACCAACCACCAGCCAACCGACAGATGAAACCCCTGGGGAACTGCAATTACAAACAAAACCAATACCAAGCCGGTCAGTCATTCAAACCATATCAGCCGTACCAGTCGTATCAACGCAACCAACAAGCACGTCACCAACAGCAGACAAAAACAGCCCGTCGGCCACCAATCATCAACCGAGGTCGTGCAAAATACCCCTAAAGGTAAAGTTTGCTGGCAGATTATTACATTTCCACAAGTGCTGGTCACATATTACAAATGACCCATTGATACTAAGCTGGATACGAGGATACTCTATCCCTTTTACCATTATTCCAGAACAATCTAGTGTTCCTCACAATGACACATTTAATAGTACCGAACTTAAAATTCTTAAAGAAGAAATTCATAAGCTTACAAAAATTGGAGCAGTTAGCCAATGTCAACCAATTAATGGTCAATTCCTATCTAAAATTTTTACAATTCCTAAGAAAGATGGCATAGATTTATTCTTAATTTAAAAGGTTTGAACAAATATGTCACAACAAATCATTTTAAGTTGGAAGATATAAGAACTGTGTGTAAATTAATCACAGTCAATGATTTTATGTGCACCATTGACCTAAAACAGGCATATTACTTAATACCTATCAAACATACACATAAAAAATATTTAAGATTTTTGTTCAAGAATAATTTGTATGAATTTAATTGTCTTCCATTTGGTCTGTCATCTGCTCCCCTAGTCTTTACAAAACTTTTAAAACCAGCTTTAGAATCACTAAGGAGCCAAGGTATTCAAATTGTCATATATCTCGATGATATAATCTGCCTCGGGAGCTCATATGAAGAATGTCTAAAGAATACCCGGACAACTTGTAACTTATTGAAATGTTTAGGTTTTATTATTAATAATGATAAAAGTTGTACCATTCCATCCCAAGAAAGAGAATATTTAGGTTTTATTATCAACTCTAGAGAACTGACTTTAAGCCCTACACCAAAGAAACGCTGTAAAATATTTTCTTTAATACAACATTTTTTAAAGATTGACTCATGCTCTATTAGGGAATTGGCAAAATTATTAGGAAACTTAGTATCAGTCTGCATAGCAATCCCTTTTGGATTTGTTTATGCAAAACTTTTGGAGAGAGAAAAATTCTTAGCTCTAGAGCATCACAATGATAATTTTGAACAAACTATGATTGTTAGGAACAAGTTAAAAAAGATTTGATGTGGTGGAAACAAAATATTTTAGTAAAAAGTAGTCACATCAAACAATATAATTTTGTGTTGGAAATATTTTCAGACGCCTCCCCTGTAGGGTGGGGGGCATATTGCAATGGCCAAAGTACACAGGGAAACTGGGCCGAATGGGAGAGTAAACAACATATCAACTATCTTGAACTAGTAGCGGCTTTCTTTGCTCTAAGATGCTTTGCCATTGACCACTATGACTGTGAAATACTTCTTAGAATAGATAACACAACTGCTATAGCCTATGTTAATCGTATGGGTGGAGTACAATATCCTTTACTGAATAATATTTCTAGAAAAATATGGGAATGGTGTGAGGCAAGAAACATTTGGATTTTTACATCTTACATTAAATCAAGAGAAAATGTAGAGGCAGATTTTCAATCACGCAACTTTAATATAGATACAGAGTGGGAACTTTCTCAAAGTATCTTTAATACAATTACTAAGAAGTTTGGCATTCCAGAATTAGATTTATTCGCATCACGAACTAATCATAAATGCAGTAACTATATATCATGGCATAGGGATCCATTTGCATTGAATATTGATGCCTTCACAGTTAAGTGGAATACTATTTTCTTTTACGCTTTCCCACCTTTCGGAATCTTACTTAAGGTACTCCATAAGATTAAATCAGAAAAGGCCACAGGGATTTTAGTATTCCCGTTATGGCCATCACAAGTTTGGTATCCACTTTTAAAATCCATGGTGATATTGGAGATACTACACTTTGGACCATCTGGAAATCTCCTCATGTCTCCTTTCAGAACACTACATCCACTTCGGAAGCAACTTACCCTGGCGGCGTGCATATTATCAGGGAAGCCTTTAAAAGAAGATCTATTTCGGAGCGTTCAGTAGACATAATGATTGCCTCTCTGTCTAAGAATTCCCTAAAAACAATACAATAGCTGTTTACGTCAATGGTGGACTTATAGCAAATCTCATAATATTGATATATATAATGCATCTATTCCCATCATTATTTCATACTTAACAAATTGCTTTGAAAAAGGTTAATCTTATCAATCACTTAAATGCCATCGTTCTACATTATCCCTAATAATTGGAAACCGCGTCGGTACCGATGAACGAATCAAACGATTATTCAAAGGATTTTATAGGTTACGTCCTACAAAAGCCAAGTACAATAATATTTGGAACCCACAGATTGTGCTTACATACTTAGAAAATTTACATCCCACCGACAGTTTACAACTAGAAATAATTACTAAGAAGACGGCTATGTTATTAAGCTTAACAACTGGTCAAAGAGTCCAAACTCTTTTTCATATAAAAAAAACGAATAATATAGAAATTACCTCACTAGCTGTTACAATTTTTATAACAGACATATTGAAAACCTCAGGCCCCAGAAGACCTTCTCCAAAGATTGTCCTACCTTACCTACAGAATAAACCTGACATATGCCCAGCCAAGACTTTAATTAAATATTTAGAGATAACTCAAAGTCTTCGGCAACAAGACCCCTCACTCAATAATCTTTTTCTAACTTTTAAAAAACCTATCAAGGAAGCCTCTACACAAACCATTATAGTCCGTGGGCTAGTCGGTCTGAAATTAGAAAACGGTATAATTTGGGGGTACCAAGTGTCCTTTTTACAGTAGTTAGACATATTCATAAGGATGTTAAAAAAGTATGATAGACATCTCAAAGTGGTAGCTAATAGGCATACGGGCAATTTCAAGATTTCCGTTGTATGACAGGTATGGTTAAAATTAGGAGGTACAAATTTTCCTTTTCACGGCTGTTAGGTAAGCTTATAAAAACATCAAAAATGCAAGATGGCCATTTATAAGTGCTACCTAACAAAAATGGGGGCCAATCAAAGATGGTGGATCTCAAGTTTTACAAAATCAAGAATATCTCGAGAACTATTAAATATATCTAATTACTCTCTTGAACAAAATTAAAGGCATATCTGTAAGCTTCATATTTTGCATATACACCGTATTGCTAAAACCAACCAATAATTAATTATGACCAAATTTATGAAAATTTAGTGATTTTGATTTTTTTTGTGTCGTGTTTTTACATAGTAGTCATGATGCTAGAAAAATCAAATATTTTTTTAAAGATAGTGTATTTAATAAGCTTTAATTTGATGTATATAACTTGTTGGCAGTATTAAAAAAAAGACCCATAAAAAATATTTAAATGAATTGTAGTCATAATCCACCGTATACTTAGTGATTTAAGAGGCGATGGAAGTGCCACTCGTAAACAATAGTGCTTATTTCAAATAACCAAGATTGAAAAATATAAAAAACTTAAATTATTTTATATGGCTGGTAGATGGTGGATTATGACTACAATTCATTTAAATATTTTTATGGGTCTTTTTTTTAATACCGCCAACAAGTTATATACATCAAATTAAAGCGTATTAAATACACTATCTTTAAAAAAATATTTAATTTTTCAAGCGTCATGACTACTATGTAAAAATACGACACAAAAAAAATCTAAATCACGAAATTTTCATAAATTTGGTCATAATTAATTATTGGTTGGTTTTAGCAATATAGTGTATATGCAAAATATGAAGCTTACAGATATGCCTTTAATTTTGTTCAAGGGAGTAATTAGATATATTTAATAGTTCTCGAGATATACTTGATTTTGTAAAACTTGAGATCCACCATCTTTGATTGGCCCCCGTTTTTGTTAGGTAGCACTTATAAATGGCAATTTTGCATTTTTGACGTTTTTATAAGCTTACCTAACAGCCGTGAAAAGGAAAATTTGTACCTCCTAATTTTAACCATACCTGTCATACAACGGAAATCTTGAAATAGCCCGTACGCCTATTAGCTACCACTTTGAGATGTCTATCATACTTTTTTAACATCCTTATGAATATGTCTAACTACTGTAAAAAGGACACTTGGTACCCCCAAATTATACCGTTTTCTAATTTCAGGCCGACTAGCCCACGGACTATTAGTAGATGGCTTCGACAAATTATGAAGGACAGCGGGATTGATATGTCTAAACTCTCAGCACACTCAACCAGGCACGCATCATCGTCTAGAGCTCTCAGAGAAGGTCTTACTGTTGATAGTATATTGAAAGCAGTAGGGTGGTCGACAGGGTCTTCCACATTTGCGAATCATTATAACAGACCTCTGGTTAATGACAACCATGATCAAGTACGGTTTACTCGAGCAGTTCTTGGAGATTAAATTGTTATGTTGATTAAATATTTATATTTTTTCTAACTGTTAAAATTTACTTGTATTTGTACTAAGTAGGTACATTTTCTGGTCTCAAAGATTAGACTGATATACTATAATTATTACCTGTGTAAGACAAAGAGTCTTTAAGTATGTTATTTTAATTATATAATTTGAGAAGATCTCTAATTTAGTTTAAACTTTGGTTCTGGTCCTTATACCTAATATTATGGATCTCATTCGATTAAGAAAGTGATATTCTTATGATGTAGAAATAAGGATGTAACTAGAAATTCTATGTTTCATGATTCATGAATAAATATAAATGTTGATTTTAAAGAAGAATTATGTTTATTGATCTTCTCTAAACATCTACAAGTAACCTTGGACTAATTATGAATATAATTACAGGATTAAACGAACTTACCTGAAGTGAAGTTCTATCCTGATTATATGAAGTAATTAGTCCAAGGTAGGAAATTCCCGCCCTCCCAAGTTAACACATTTGTTAAGCTTGTTCCCTACTATACTAATTAACTCTGAACTTAATGACAATCGGGTGACCATAATGTTGCCAGGTTTGTTTTTTATTTTTTTTATCTAGGCTTTACAGATCGCGACATAAGGCAACGACAAGCGAGTACTACAAGTAACCTTGGACTAATTACTTCATATAATCAGGATAGAACTTCACTTCAGGTAAGTTCGTTTAATCCTGTAATTATCCCTTTCACAGCCGATCACGAACCTTACACGTTATTGTAGCAGTTATGCCAATTATGACATTCAACTCTGTTGATAAGGTGTTAAGGGTACAAATTTTATGTGATATTATAGAATCGATACAAGGTGCCCACGAGGAAAGGGAAAAATTCTAACAGCATATTCCTGAAACTAAAACAAGCAAAAAATGTTAAATGAGTTTTGGTCAAATCTGCAAAAAAAAAATGTTTTTTTTTGATATGTTGAATGCCTTAATACACAAAAAAGCATTTTATTAATCAAACTCGCAAAAATGCACTTTAAAGTTTTTTTTTACATTTGCTAGGTAATTAAAAATATTTTTGTTAATTTGATTTCTGTCAATTAAGTGTGACAAGCCTAAGACAACATGGTGACAAAATCGTTTCCTAAAATGCGTTTATCATAGCGTAACGGTCAAAATGGGTTTAAGAAAAAATCTAATTTTCTCTTAAAATATACTGAATCCAGAAAACTTCATATGACATCAAGTTTGGTCAGAAATCCGCTGTTGAATTTTTCCCTTTCCTCGAGGGCACCCTGCATATCTAATCTAATCTATTTTTTATTGCTGGCTGTGAAAGAGTTAATTTAGTTAGGTTCAGGGTTAAACTAGAACAGGTGGCACCAATAGGGCATTTCTCCGAGCGTTTCAACCGCTGTGACTTCGGTGGCAACATTATTACCCGATTTGCGTATCTCATTTGGGTATCTCATACATTTTTTGGATATCTTGGTAGTCGTCAAATATTTTTACCGATATTTTTAAAAGTTCTTGCATCTCTCACGGGATTCGTGTAATAAGGCTGCCACCGAAGTGACGGCGGTTGAAACGCTCGGAGAAATGCCCAATATGGGTTTTCCCTGCCATATAGTTATTTTAAACGAATTTAGTGTTAGGAAAATAATACTTCAATTCCCACACGAGTATTATAAATAATCATAATTCATAAAAGTACATTACGATAAAAGTGCAAAACAAATGAAGTTTTTCGCACGTATATCGTACGATGTTTATCAGTACAAATGGCCCTCCGAAGTTTCGACCTGACAAAAAATGAACCTCTCACACTAGTATGTAAAAAAGCACCATCGGCACTGAAAATTGCTTATATTAATGGGGTCCAGTAACTAACCTGCAGCTGTATATCAGCCACTTTGTTCCACGAGAATTCAAACTCGTTGAGCGTGACCTTTGACTGCTTCAAGAATCTCAAGAAGCCAAGCTCCTCGGGCCGAAGGAAGAGCAGTGCGTGTCCGCTGGTACCGAGCCCGCGCGCCGTTCTACCCACACGGTGGATATATTCCTGTTAAATTGTATTAGAGACTGATTACTTGAGCGGAATGTCAAACAAAAACTTTTTGCTAACGAGATATACGAGGGCTAGGCGATCAAACCCCATAAGTAGAGCAAACTGGTTTTTAAAATATGAACAATATGACACTAACGTGAGGTTGTTATTTCAATGAAAAAATGTCTTGACTTATCAGGTTTGAGAACTCAACCCACGTAATAATATGTGAGTATTTTAGTAAAAAAGACATATATTATAAAAAAAAAAACCGTAAAACCTGATTCTTCCAAATCTGGACGTGTTTAGGCTCATTCGAATCAGAATCACGAGCTGATTCGATCCAGAATAGTACATTACGACACAAGTGCGAAAAACATGAAATTTGAAACGAGTGGCGATGTTTTAAAATACGACCGAAGGGAGTGTTTTAAATCGACACGAGTTACGAATTTCCTTTTTGCACGTGTCTCGTACGACATTTTTTAGTACAGATGGCCCTCCGAAGTAAAAAATAAAATATAATAGCCCAAAATATTCATTTACTATGAGCGTTGCGGACGGAAACTTAACATTTGTATGGAAAGTTTGGAGCATAATCTTTTATTATGTACCAATTCACCTCGACATCATCATTCTATATGAGTCCACTGCTGGACGTATGCCTCTCCTATTATCCACGCGTATATACGCATTAGGAGGTAAATGCGCATAATCGCCACGCTGGGCAAGCGGATTGGCGATCGCAGTAATGTATCAACTATGATGACGCTGCTACCCATTATCAATCTTCTATCAAAGAATGGTTTGTGACAGTTTCTACCATAGTTGGACGTAATTATGCAAAAGGGAACCAACCCACATTAATTTTTCATTCAAATTCACACTTTAAATCACAAGAAACAAAGTCAATCTTTAAAATGCATAATTACGTCCAGTTTTACAGTTACAGACCTAAACGGACCGTTACCTGATAAACGGATAGTGAGGCTTGGTATTAGACAATATCTACTAAAATCGTGAATTTATAACATACCTTGGGATCATCTGGCGGATCATATTGAACAATCCAATCTACAGCCGGTATGTCTAGTCCTCTGGCTGCCACGTCTGTGCAAAGCAGTATACCACTTTCGGCGTTACAGAACTGAAAGAATGTCGTGGTTCGCTTTGTTTGTTGTTGTTTACCCTGAAATTTTAGATAAATTAGTGTAGTTATAGTCTATGTATCTAGACTTTCTCTGTGAAGTCGAAATTTGATTTGTTTCTCTCATCATCAAGATTTCAGCAGCAATATGTCTACTGCTGAACAAAACAGGAGCATTCCCGCACAAACGCGTGTATATTCCGATAATTTGAGTTTACTTCAAAGTTATTAGATAAATTTTTTTTAGCAATTTATGACTCCTCTGGTCACAAATGAGAACTTTGATAAACCCACAATTTTGAGAAAACCCGTGTTTGTAGGGGGCATCGGTGGACTTGTTCGTGGAATTCATTCACAACGGCAGTTTACTCGTCGCACCCAACCAACGCTTTCCCACGACCTTAGCCAAGTTGTCTACCCATCTAGTTGAGGGCCTTTCCACGCTGCATCTTCCGGTGCTCGATCGCTACTCAAGCCTTTGAGCTACTTTAGTTCTCCTACGGTCACGCAAGGAAACTCCGAGCATAGCTCGCTAAGATTTCTTATGAGGCCTCTTGTGAGTACGTTTCATTGCCGTATATCATGGTAACATTTACAAGTTAAAAACCTTTTTTCTTAAGACACTGGCGTTATATTGAATTAGACGAGAGTTATTACCATCCCAAACGCTGCTGATTTGTTTTTACTCTAAATCAAAAGTAGAGAATTCGGATTCCCGAGTGCCCGAAAATGTTTACCCCGTTTCATTTTCAAATCAATCATAGGTCCTATAGTACTTTTTTTTCTGTTGTTATTTCAAATTGTATTTTCAATGTGGAATGTTGGTATTAGACACTTTTTACCAATCAATCGCTTAGCTACGAGGAAGTTGTGTCAGAGAAGTAGTCTTTATACTTACGTGTATAGACATCACTGGAAGATCTATGTAGTTAAACAGTTCGTGATGATACTTCACTGACATGCAGGTGGAAAAGAATACCATCACCTTCTTCTTTCTGTTCTTTTTCAAGAATGTGAAAAGAACCATCATGCGCTTCTCTGACGGGCATACAATGTAACTGTAATGATAACAATTTCAAATTAATAAACAAGCCAATTTCAAATAAATAACTAGTTCTTTCAAATATATCTATTAGGGTGCTTCTTATTTTTGCAATTTTGTAGGATGTTCGAACTCTTCGAACCGTAGCTCTTTGCTCTCCCAATTGCAATTTTCTATGGGGCACCCTCTCAATTTATTTTTGGATAAGTAAACCATATTTGTTTATTTTTCAATTATTATAAACAAAAATTATAATTACAAAATTGCAAAAATAAGAAGCACCCTAATATCTATGCATTATAAAATAATATCTTATTTGTTTTTATTTGTTCATTTATTTTAACAGGGTATGATTTTATGGGTCACACAACTTGAATAAAACATTTATTGCGGTGTCCCTAGTGTAAAAGTTTAAACATTTTACGTACTCGGAATGTTTATTATTTATACGCATCTACTTATAAATAATCCAAAAGCGATCTTGTATTGGCAATCTCACCCTTGTTCCAAAGAATCCACAGTCGCCTGCTCTCTGTGGTCGTCAACCCCTACATACACGGGCTCGTGTTTCACTGCCAGCGCTGTCAACGCTTCCGTTTTCTTAGTCTG